>WEIS01022181.1:10000-11534 GCA_013389965.1 Todus mexicanus | reverse complement strand
AAAAAAAAAAAAAAAAATAGAATCGATACGTATGCAGTGAAGTGGCTGTGATCAATGTGCTGGTTTAGGTTTTCAAAATTTCCTGCTTGATAGTATAGTTCGACTTGAATGTGGTGCTGTATGTATGTAAAGGCATGGTTTTGTACCTATTGAGACATCTATTTAACTGAACGTTGGTAACATTGCAGACACGAGGGTATGGGTGTGAATAAAAATCCCCTGTGGTCCTTCCTAGATCTCAAGTGGCTCATCTTAATTTCTTATGGCATCTTATTAGTCAAAGCTAATGCAAGTAACCTTAACTAAATTTTGCTTCACTGTTCTATAAAAAGCAAGAATCACAGTGGAAAAAAAAGCGTGGTTTTATGGCATTAGTTTTGTTGGTGTGACAGCTTATGCACATAAACCATTGCAAAATGTTTGGGGGTCCGACCCCTTGGGTGTCACCGTTAGCTTAGCTTAACTTAAAGTACTGGGGTAGAAGAGTTGGGTCTGCATTGACACTGACATCTTCCGCTTGAGGGCTCTTTCGTTATGGTCTTCTCTGTATGTGCAGTGCTGTATGTTTTAGAAGATTGAATCCATTTATGTAGTATATACATGTAAACAAAGGTGTATGCATATATATTTGAAATATAAAATATTAATACCAGCATGAGCTATATCATGATCTAGAGGATATCCAGGAGGCCTGTCATACTTCTGTTACTTCAGGTAAATAACTGATTGACCTTTGTGGTGTGCTGATACTTCACTAATCAGAACCTGAAATCTGTATAACAACACTTCATTTACTTGATAGACAAAAGAACAATTGCACTTGAAGTAATGTGATTTCTAAATAGACACTGCCTGTCAAAAATAAATGCATTAGAAGTAAAATGTAGCTCAAGGAGACAATTAGCAAACAGAGGTGACACTGTAAACAGGTGCACCCATTATTCCCAAAGCTTGTGGCAATATATTCACATCTTTTAGACTGATGGAAGATCATGTGACAGTTTGGTGAATTATCTATCTGTATCATCTGACTGATGAAGCCTGCTGCAGTTGCAGATCATTTAAAAATGCATCTCACAAATTACATGGTAGCTGGGAAAAAATGCAGGTTTTTCCGAACAATGCTTTTCTAAAGCTATGTGCTGGAATACCTAATTTTTCTTTGAAAGGATGTAGACCATTTCAT
Source organism: Todus mexicanus (assembly GCA_013389965.1). NCBI lineage: Eukaryota > Metazoa > Chordata > Aves > Coraciiformes > Todidae > Todus > Todus mexicanus. Next base: position 10,348 of record WEIS01022181.1, on the reverse strand, counting down.
TATGCTATGTATACAGTCAGTTAAGGTTGTGCAAATTCATTACAATGTTTGTTAATCTATAAAACATTTTCTATTCCAGTTTTAGTGACATTGAATATTTTTTTATGTGCTATTTCTGAAACATTTTTTCCTGTGAGCTGAAAGAGAATAACACATTTTTTATATAGACTTCTTAAATCGCTACTTATCAGGGAAGATTTGAGATGAGAACATTTGACCTACATCTTTTTGTGGGTTATTGGAAATTTTTTTTCTACATGGAAAATGTAAAACAAACAAGAAAGAATCTATAAACAAACTCTCTTTCTTTCTCTACTAGACTGTGATGAGAGCAGTATCACTTATGAA
>WEIS01022181.1:0-5000 GCA_013389965.1 Todus mexicanus | reverse complement strand
GCCATGGCATTTCAAGAGGCCCTCAAAAAGCAGCTGATAGGGAATAATTATTTAAACATGACACCTCATTCCATCAGAAAGAATACACTGTTTACAGAGGGCCAAAGCCTTGTCCCCTTGAGATTAGCAGGGGTTTTGTCATTGAGTTTAACCGGAATGGGATGTAGTGCTGAGAGCCTTGCGATGAACCCTTTGTGGCCTCAGTATTTGGGGCAAAGTCCCATTGTGCAGAACAAGTCCATGCTCAAGCATCCGTTTTCCTGTGCTGGGTATTAGATTTTCATTCATAACCTGCAGAAATTCTTCTGGCCCCCGCTTATCAATGGGACGAGAGATTGCTGTCTCCCTTTAATGTCTGTAACTCATTTTCAAGGAATGAGCTACTTAGGCATGTTTTAAGAACGAACAAAAATTGTGTCCTTCTACCTCACTTCTGTCTCAGTAGTACTTGCGTTTTACTATCCTCTTTCTGAAGGCCTTTGGGGTTTCTTCTTCAGGGGTAGAGGTGTGCCAGGGGAACCGTCTCACTCAGTGAGCTAAGTGCAACTGCAAAGGAGTGTTAGTCCGGGAAGCCGTACCATAATAAATTGGTCTGTAGGGGCTCATGATGTGATTTTTTTTAATGCCAGCAAGTGTATTAGACACTGGTAAACTGGCCCAATTTGGCCTAAGTGGAACTATCTTAATTTGTTTCCATGCAGCTTGCTGCCTGTACCTTTAAAATATCTACTTTACATAGTCAGTGTCAAATGTGTTAGAATAATATTAGCACAGGTAAGTAAAATACCTTTTTATAAGGCTTTAAATCATTTCTGCTACAGTTTAATGTGTAAAGCTACAGATTTTCCCAATTTGTTCGTGAGGTTATGTATCACAGATCTTAAATCATTTAAGGTTTTAAACCTGAGGGGTTCACTCACAGTCATGAACTGGAAAGCAGATTGCAAGAGACATTGACATGCTGATCAATGACACGAAGCCTCCAAACAAATCAGTACAGGACTTTAAGAGATGAAGCCTCACTGTGTTCTGTCTGTCATCAGAATTTATAAAGCATCTTAGTGAAAGCCCCTTGAGAATCATTCCTAGAATTTTGCAAGTCATGAGCGTATATGTAAAATCTGAATTTTTTAGAAAACACAAGTAGCCTTGTAATAGTGTAGAAAAACTGCAGTCTGCAGTATCAGTGTAGGAGTACTGAGAACCTGTTTAGCGAGAGAATATATTTTCAAAGCTTAACAGTTTATTCCTTCATTGTTTCTATTTCATGGCTTTCTCACATTGAATGAGCTGCATGTAAACGCTAAAAAGGTATATCTTGAGGTTTTAAGACATCAACAACAGTAGAAATTCCAGACAAAAAAGACGTCTCTGTTCTTAGACACTCTGCAACTGAAAATGTTGCATGGGACCTACGTTTATATGTTGCAGTCCAGGAATTTGCTTCTCCTGTGTCCAAATACTGTAACCAAAATTCACTTCTTTGAATTCTAGAATGGTATTAGGTCTCTATAAATCGGACCCGAATCCTATCTAACTATGATTTAATATTTGGGAAGACCAAATATGATGAATAGTTGGGGTTTTTTTAACCATTTATGAAATTTTTTTTGTCCTATCCCGCCAGCACTGTAGGTGCTTGACTGCCTGTTGATTTGCTTCTCATGTAGCTGGATATACTTGCAGGAAATGGGGTACCAGCTCAGAGTAATGGCTTGTACGTACTCACCACCCATTAAGCTCAATGCTGTATAAAAGCTGTAAGGAGAAGATAAGTTTTGCCTTTCAGGACTTATAGTTCAAGTATAAAACCAGACAATTGGCACATGAAAGAAAACTAGGCATGAGGAGAGCAAAAAAGTGTGTTCCTCTCTGTGAGAAAGTGATGATGGCAAACCAGATCACTACAGCTGAATTGTTGGCAGTTGACCATGGGGTTTGAAACTTATACTGGGGTAATTCTCCTATGTCTGAGAAGTTGTATGGCAGAATTATCACTTGGTAAACATTTTGGAGCGTGCGAAAGATTGATTCAATCTGAAAGGACGGAGGGAAGGAGAGGGAATCTCTTACAAAGTAAGTAGCCTGTGTATGATGTGGTGAAGAAATCAAAGGAGTGAGAAGAGGAGGTGGGATGGTCAAAGTGAGATATTCTGCAGTAGCATTTTGCGTTGGATGTAATTGGGACACGTGAGTCTAGAGAGATCTTGGTGGTTACATGGAAAGTGTTGCATTGGTATTGCACTAGAGGAAGGCTGTGCTGCTTAGTAGCGAACTCCTAATTTGCAGAATTAGTTAATACTGTTTTCATCATCAATAGGAGTCCTTGAAATTGTTGTTTATCCTTCAAGTCAACAAACAACATTGCCCAGCAGTGTGGTCCTGTCAGTGCTGACCGATTTAAACCAAATGCAGTAAAATGGCCAAGCTCTTAATTATTTCCCACAGAAATCAAGGGTGCAGTTCTGTACATTCTTGAGTACTACAGCCTGCCACTGGGGCTCTGTGGAGAAGTCAGTGCTTCTCTGGGAAAACAGTGTTGGTGAGGTGAAGCCCTAAGGCTGTGGTGCTTCATCTGGGGTTTCAGAGCCTGTATGAAATGGTTTGGTTGATGTAGATGTACAAAGTGTATTATTTGGAAGTGACCTTTAATTTCATTTGTTAGACATGCATAGAAATAAACATAGTTAGAATTCTCAGTCATAAATTCTTCGGATTATAGCTTCAGTCAAGTGAACTTTATTTTGCTCTAAGAACGCCCTTTGTTTTTGTTTCTATTTTGCTTACTAATGTAATGGCCCTAAATTCACTACTGACAAATATCTTGGAAGTATTCTGGCTTGGCTTTTACTGCAGGCTCTTATCTCTTAAGTAGGGTTTATTAGATGAGATCATCTACAAAGGACTTATTTCTGTTATAAAATGGAATTAAAAAAAGTAAAAATACAATTAGTAGCTGTTCTCTTTTTACTCAGTTTTAAAGATTAGAATATCAATGTCAAAGAGAATAACTGATTTGCTGGAGTATGCTATGCAACTTTTGTTTTATCCTGTTTTGTCCTCTTTTGCTGCACCGTCTAGGGGAAAAGAACAGAAGAATTTCATTCTGTTCCTTGGCATTATCTTGAGGGGAGGTTTTCCCTCTCAAAACAATCCAGAACTGAAAGAACTTTTCAGTTCCCAAAATGCAATGACCACCAAACATGTAGATTATGAAGGCTTAAGCAAAAAAACCCCACAACCTAATCCCACGAATGTTCTAATTCTTGATACTCTCTGCTGTAGATTGTCTGTTTGAGGTGGCATTGTAATACTTCAACATAAATGTCTGATTCAAACACTGAGTTTTGACATGTTAAATTTCTCACAGGTTTTATTTTTACAGTTGCGACCTCCACTACCTATCCCGTGTCTTTTAAGAATTTCCTCAACCAGGGAACAGATTCGTCAGTTTAAGAGTAACTGGTAAGAATACTTATTTACATTGTTCTCGTAAGAATTTTTTTTTTCTGCTTGCAGATCTGGGTTTTTAGGTTTGTTTTTCCATACTAAAAATACGCATAAAAACGAGGTCCCTAAATTAGATTTAAAAATCTGTTCTCACATGTTTTTTAACATCTTCAACAATACAATGTTTATATCTTTAGCAAAACTTTTTACTGTAGTTTTTTCAGGGTGTAGAAAGCTACAAATAGATTTTTTTCAAGAAAAAAATCTGCTTGGTAAAATCATAAGCATTCATCTTATGCAGTTGATATGTAATAATTGTGTTGGAGATGAATCATCATTTATTACTTTATCAACAGACTGCTGATTTTAAAAAAATCCATGACACTCATGATTAAATTCATTTTATCACTTTTTGTTGTGTTGGGTTTTTTTTCCTGTAAGTTCACTAGAACATCTCATGCATATTATTAAGAACCATATTCTGTTGCGTATTAGCATGAGAAGAACACCCATGAAAATCAGTGGGTGGAGGGGTGTACTTACATTGTGTGTGTGATTTTCCTCTGAGCTATTCCAGTGCAGTAGAAGAAAAGCTCCTGTAAAGTCTGAGAAATCAGATTGGTGTGGAAATGGCTGTGAAATCAGAATCGGGTTATTTGGCCCTCAGTTTGAAATGAAAGACTAGCTTCCTAAGAAATACCCAATAATTAATTCTACATTCTGCGTGCATTAATTGATTCTTAAATCAAAATTTCTGATAGTTTCTACTCCCAAATCAGATTCTTATGTTATTTCTTTATTGTAATTGTTATACTGGATTGTCCACTCATTTTTATATCTTGTGAATCAGTAGAAACTGTGTGATTCAGAGGAGTTGTGCTGATTTATAGCTGATGTAAGTGCAAGGATATTCAGGCATATTAAAGCTTCAGTATTGCAAATGTATAAGCAGGTATTGAATTACTGATGCTAATGGAATTACTCACGTGAGTAAAGTTAAGCATAGATGTGTTTTCAGGATTGATGTCTGTACTTAGGAATTTGTATCATTTAAGAATATGGCTTACGATTTTTAAAACTTACTAATTTAATGTGAGATACTGGATTTTATTCTAGACAATTGACTCAGAAAGAATTAGTGACTTGATTCTAGAATAATTCCATCAACTTCACGAGAAGATACGTGGATTTTTTTTTATGCTGTAAATAAGGATGCAGTTTGACCATTTCACTTCACTGATCCCTACTAATCCCAGGAAATACTTGCCAGAGTATTTATACTCCTTTATGGAGGAGCACAGAACTGGACGATTAGAAATACGAATGGTTTTGATCAAATGGTTAAATAGCTCAGCAACGACGTGGTTTGTTTTGTAATAGCGTTTGGAATCCAAATAAAACCATCGGAGAGATGAGCTGTTTGTTGTGATGTTAACGCAGAAAACAGAAGACTCTTAACACGTCTTGAATTTCAGGGGGTGTCATGATGCTGTTATAGGTTAAAAAACCCTCAACAAAACACAAAACCCTCAAAAAATCAAACAACAAAC
>WEIS01022180.1:0-12368 GCA_013389965.1 Todus mexicanus | reverse complement strand
CCCCCTTGAGTAAAAAAATGAGCTTTTGACTTGAGGGACATAAAAGAACTGGGACTCCCAGTGAAAGCCAGCAAGCAGAGCATATCACCTACCTACCCTTATAGTTAGAGATGCAAGCCCTCTCCCAGCGCCATGCCTGGACTGGAAAGATGTGAAGAAAACATATTTATTCTAGATTTGGGCAGCATTATCTCAGGGTTTCAACTCTCTACTGCAGGGTAGGATAGTTAGCTTTCCTATTGAAAATGTCAGGATAGGGTTGGAAGCTGAAGTGATTTTGTTTAATGAAACTTCACTGAGTCTTACACTTCAGTGGTATATTAAAACATACAAGCATTTTAACCAAAACCTTGGACTCTACTATAGAATTCAAAATACAGACCTTCTGTTCCAGCTCAAGTAAATGAATGATGCATCAGTTTGTCACTGCTCAGAAATGCTGTTTTCCAGGTGCCTGCACACAGTCCTTGGGGCAACTAATTCTCTTTGCCTCAGTTTGAAAATCATCTTCAACAGATGCATCTCCACTAGTATTTTCGCTGGGGTCAAGAGTGCGCTTTTGAAGAGACTCTCCTGAGCATTCCCCTTTACTTCATCTTGCTTTTCACTGCAAGGCAACCTCAGAGCGCACAGACTGCATTAATTTGGGATGAAACTAAACTGGGGTGCACTGAGTGTGCTCCATCTGCTCATGGGCATTTATTCAGTGGGATGGAAGTGCTTCTCTAAGAAGGTTAGTGTGGAGATTGGGTCTTCCGTATTCTCTGCTTTCCTCTGCAGGATGATGCTCACCTGCTAATTTGGACATACAACAGTGCACACTGTACATACATTACTAGTGCCAACCTCTATATCACAAGCGGGAAGTTGGGAAAACAAACTTTTAAGATAGGAATTGCCTTAACTTAAGTGAACATTTGAACAAAGGGGAGTTTGCAGGATATCCAATATTACCCTTCTGCACAACTTTACACCTTTGTAATAGGGGCAAGGAATATAAAAGTAACTGGGACATATAGACAGACTACACAAGCATATTGTACCCATAAAATGCTCCTGATGATTACTGTAAGCACTAGTCCCTGAATACTACATATGCAATTCTCGTCATGTTTTCTGTAGCACCATGACAGAGGTTACAGTTTACATGTGGGTTGGAGGTGAATTAGTTTCATACACATTCAGGTATTTCCATAGATTCTCCCATATAGAATAGAGTACTGCATCAATTTCCTTCCTTTTCAGGTTTTTGTTGTTGTTATTGGAGTTTTTTGTTTTGTTATTACTTGATTCTACACTTCAGTGAAAATTTACTTGATACTTGGAACCAACAAAGAGGAGTACATCTGTTGAATATTGATTATTCACATTCAAGCTGTGGTACTTAATTGCAATGCATTATTCATGGTACCATCACAGATTACCATGGCTGATTCTTGGTCAGTCATGATCTACTTAATTAGCAGGAACTTAACTATTATATTTTTTTACTCGGACTGTGTATGCCTTTCAGCTCTTATGATCTAACATACTCCCTTCCCAAAGTATAGCATTAAAATTAAGTTATATTGATCAAATCACAAGCAGGCAGCTTTTTGCAGTGCTCCACAAATATAAAAATAAAAGCAATATTCACAAGCTGAATGTGTTAGAGCATATGAAAAAGTGACTCACTCCTCTAAAAGCAAAACACAATATATTTGAGGAACTTCACCACAAAAAGCTTCACTCCTGAATAATTTTAAGAGTATTTTTAGATATTAGTGTGGGTGTGGGGGGAAAGCCCTCATTGCTTTAAAATCTGCCTTTTGTTTAAGCCACCATTTCAAGAGATGACATTACACAATACGAACCAAGAAAGGAAAAGACTCTAAAACTATCTGATTCAACCCAGTTATAGTAATACAATTTCATACAGTCTGTACAAGACTGTCTTAGAAAACTTCAGAAATATTTAGGTATATGGTTTAGTAGATCATTGAGGGTTTTGTTCATATTAGATGAAATTATCAATATAATTCTTCCTTTCCAAACAGGTTTACACCAAATCATTCTCTCTTTACCAGTAAGTCTCAATCCATATGCTGTTATTACTCTGTCTTGAATACCAAGTCCTGAAATACAAGAATCTTGAATAGATGTTCTTGCTACCTGCTTTAGATTAACTGCAGTCCTTTGTGTCATGCAGTGGGCATTATATCAAAGAAAAAAATCCATTTGTGTCCAGGAAAGGGCCCAGCCTACTACCTGAAAGGTTGAATACTATCTACAGAAGAGGAATAATACAGCAAAGGAAAGTCAACATTTTTCCACAAGCCTCAAAGACAGAGGCAGTTTCTAAAGGACAAAAGACTATTTACTTTCAGCTCTGCTTGCAACCCTTAGGCCTCTACTTAAAATTGTCAAAAAGCTTACACATACTGAGTCGCATCGGTAGGACCTTCCAAGCCAATGTCTTGCTTCTGAGGACAGCCATTAGCAGATTTCAGATGGGAATGTAAGGACATACAAGGCACATAATCACTCTACCCTCTCGTATACTCTCTTCACTTCTGAGAGTTTGGGGGCCACCAAACTAGGACGTTACATCCACATCATCGTGCTTAATAGGTTGTCAGCCACCTTCCCCCATAAACCTCTTGAACTACTTTTTAAACATTGTATTTTGTGCACTAACAAACTCAGGATTTAGTTTATGGATGAATGCTAGGTGTGGTTTATTTTAAACAGCTTTCACTGGATATCCCCTAGCTCTGGACTTGTGAGAAACTGTTACGAGATAAATGAGAAGAGGGAGGGCAAAACCGAAGGAGATCCAATCACTGTCTCAAAGGACTTCAAATTATAGAGGCTTTTTGATCATATAAAACATGTCCACTCTTCTCTGTATATACTTGCCTGGATACCAAATCTTATACACTATCATCTGTTATTTAAAGTCTGTGTAAAACAAGGCTTAAATTGTTTTCTCTGGCTCCTAGCTGGAGTCTCTGTTGCAATATATCATCCCCAAAACAAGACTCTTATCTCTCAGGAAGGGGTGGCTTTGCATATCTGAAACATAGGTATGGCAAGAAAAGGAAAATCTACAACAAACTAGAGATTAGTTTGAAAGCTTTGGGCTACTCACTAAACATGGCGAACAGGCTACAAGTCTCTGAATTTATGTCACTGGAGCCTGCATAATCTGGTGTCACTGGCTGAGTGGAAAGTTTAATGTCTTTTCACGTACCAAGGCAGAAATCTTCACAGGGAAATCTGAGTACATCACAGATACCATCAACTCCTAAGAAAGTGGTCTGTTAGGACAACAGAACCTTAACAATGAGTAAAACAAAGCTTTTGAGTTTTGTTCTTCTTCTGTAAGTCTGGCTGGGGAAGTCCAATGTCCGTCATTTAGTTCCATTCTTCTGAATAACAGCAGCACAGTAGAGATGGTAGAAATGACCGCGTGGCATGTAGGAAGGTTGAGCATGTAGCTCCACATCCTAAAGAAACAGCAAAGGCTTTTTCTTTTGGTAGTTTATGCACTGAAAAGCCACTTCATTGGCTGGCACATTTCCACTTAAGTCCAGACTGCCGCCTCAAAAGAATACTTCATCTTTAAGGATGTAACTGATCCCAAGTTCAAAATTAAAGATTTAAATATTTTAGGTAATGACGACAACATACATATTTAGATATGTGTTCCAAACACAATAGGGTAACTATTTATCTATGAAGTTCTAAGGTCAGATCTTTTTTGCCAGGAATACTAGGAGTTGTGGGAAGATGCCCAAGTATTTTAATGCTATCGGCTCACCGCCTCTATTCACCTGTCAGGTGCTGCACCATATTTAGCAACGCTGTCACTGCCACGACAGCATTTGTCATTGGGTTGCCATTTTCATGTATTCCTGAATACCCTGCAGCTGCTTCTCTGAAAGAATGAGTCATCCAAAACTGTTAAATCTGGAAGCCAGCCTCACTTTGGCTCCCAGCAAATTTAACACATATGATGAACCATCAACACTTGTGTGGAGGAGTTCAAGGAACTTGCAGTTAGACCCTGAAGTGCTGCAGGCAGGCATAGAGCAAAACAGCTGCACACTGCACAGCATGGGCAATCAATAGCTCCCCTTTAATCTCCTGGGGGCTACCCTGGAGGGCCAGCTGGCACCACATCACGAGCTGCAATTCAACTGTGGTGAGGGACCCATCCCTTAAAATAGGCTTGAGGGGCAAGAAGCATCCTGTCCCTCCACCCACTAGCAAACTTGATGTGATCAACACTCAAACTATGTAGATATCACCGTTCTGCTGTATCCAGCCACATATTATTATAGCTGAATTACACCAGAATCAAAACCAAATTTAAGATCAAACCTTACCAAACTAGGACAAAACACTAAGCAGATATGAATGTTATGTACTTAAAATACTATAGGCAAACATACATAAAATTCCATGATTGTGCATATGAAACTTCTCACTAAGGAAGGTGTCTTCAGATCAATAAGCATATCAAGAATCACAACAATTTATTTCTTTATACCAATGAGAAAATCTAAAATGGACTTTAGCTGGACATAAATTGCTCCCCTTTGGAATCCTCTTAAACTCCAATAGCAAATAAATTGATATTTGGCTGAAGGCATTCTTTCAAACAACAATAGCGAATAGACAGTAGCAACACATTTAGTTATACACATAAGAGAATGAAATAGAAAAGTTATATGCTGACATTTGCCCAATTGTTTGCTGTAAATGATGCATTTTTAAGATTGCCAGTGATTACTTTCTATTGATTGGTGTTCAGTGGCTTCACCTACAATGATGTTCTCTCTCTATTTGAATTTTGCTTGAGAAGGTCCAGGAGGTAGTTTTATTTGGTTTTAAACTTTTCTCTCCTGTAGACAATCTGATTTGCATAGTAGATGCTCTTTCGAGTGGTAAATGTCAATGTCCTATCATTACTTTATGTTTTTCAGGTTTATAACTGAACTATGAAATGATGTTAGAATATTTTGTATGTTTCAAGCTATTCCAATTCTTTGCTTCATAAACTTCCGAAAATAATAAAGTCTTGTTTCGATGGAGCAGCTTCTAAACGTGATCACGAGGTAAAATACCAAAAGCAAACCTTCAGGCTGTTTGTGTAAGCAGTAGAGCAGTCATCACAAAGTAAATCCAAGAAGTCTCAGTGGAAACACTTTTTATTATTATTTATTTTTATTTATTTTTAGAGAAAATTATATAATACTTAAAATGTACATTACAAGCTACCCACTGGACAACACATCTTTCTTTCTCCCCAACAGACTTAATTTCCTCCCCTTCCCACTCACAAGTCTGATTTCAAAATTATTTTGCCATCTGGGCCTTTTTCTATTGTACAGGAATGAAGCTAGGCAGCCAAAGATAAGCCAAATTACATTTATGCATTAAATGTGAATTTTACAGGAGCTTCTGCTCTTTTGGTATTGTTACTGTTCCTCAGTTCCTATTGTTCCTAAAATATTCCTTAGAGCCTTTCTGCTGCCTGGCATTGGTCAGGCCTGATGCACATCCCCCAGGGATCTGGAAGTAGTCAGGAGAGATAGGTTCACTCCTCTGAGATTCTTGTTGCAGAATTGGAGAATATAATTCAGAAAAGTCTTGAAAAACAGGAAGTGTCAAATGTGGGAAGTTGAGTGGTGATTCTATTACTTGAAGGAGGCAAGGCTGAGAGCTTCATTTTATTGAATTTATTTATCTATAGCCCTGCAGTTCTTAAAAGCTTGAAAAAGCTGTACATTACTGTTTATGCAAAGGTTGTTCTCTGCCACTATTTGAATTATTCAAGGTGATTTCAAGGCACGTGCACACACATATTCTCATACAGAAAGGAGGAAAAATGCAAGTGACCAAACATGGACCTTAAACACATCAGTGAAATGATGCTTCAGAGGAAATGTGAACTGTTCTGTACACTTTTAAACAATGAGCTCTTTCTAAAGTCTGAGGAACATTAAATCAAAAATCTATTGGTTATAATCATAAAAATAATTCTGCTTCAGACATTAAGATAGTCCTGCTTGAATGAAAAAACCCAGTAATTTGGACATAATGTATTAGAAGAAAATGACAAAATTCATCACACAAACAATTCTGAATAGGGAATATGAGCAGTTATAGTTTCAAATCAAGCATTTCCTGCAAATTTTATAGAAATCTTGAATTATTTAAGCCACTGAGTGCTGGCACACATTTCATAATATATCATCCACTAAGAAACAAACAATTGGCTACAGCATCCTCTACACAGGATTTTACATCATAGACAACACTTTTTGAGTTTATCTGTCTTCCTATTGATGAAAAATAGACAGCCTTTACCTCTTGCCAAGCATACAGCTTGGTCAACACCTCTCCTCTGACACCTAGAAAATGTGCATTTCCCATTCTCACAACCTCAGGCCACACAGTGAGAAGTTGTAAACTGCATCATAAACCTTACTGACCACAAGGGTTATACAAATGTAGTAACACCAAAGTTGTTACATTACATTATCTGTTGATATCGGTTCAAATTATAGCATTTTATTAGCCTGAGAAATCTCGTGCACTTTCAAGGAATCTGATGTTGCAGGTATTGCAGATCTTTGAAGACTCACTGCCATTGATCACCTCCCTGTAGGGCTGCAGTTCCCTGTATTCTAAGGCCATTCCTGCTGGAAGTGTCTGTGACCAGGTGTACACATCACACTGCAGTGCCATGTGGCTATCTTGAGGCTACCTTGGAAGCTGAAATTGGCATTCAGCACAGACCCTGTCTTTTAATTTCTCAGTGACTCCATTTCAATCCAGTTTGGCTACCTTCAAGTACTGTCCAATTGTGCTATTGCTCCATGAAGATACAAACTGTGACAAACTCAGCATATCCCTAAAAGCATCTCACTAGGCAGATGCAGTGTTCAGCAGATATGCCACAGACTGCTAAGAAAATGCACAAAGAAGGATGAGTCCCTGTTTTGGTATTTCTCAATGGCCAAATCACCAGAAATGCAAGGCAGAGCCTGACAAGGACAGCAAAATCTCTGGAGTCTTTACCGACCACCCTTGAAAGAAAGATGTCCCACCTTGAAGATGTTCTGACTGGTGGTAGATCTTTTCTGATTTGTTCAAGTAAAATAATGATAAACTGATATTGAGATTCTTGAAAAACACAGCAGTTCAAAGGAGGAAACATCAGGCTGAAACCAAAATCCAGTGGAAGAGAATAGGTATGGAGGGAAAGATCAACCACAGGATATATAGAAGAAAAGTACTGGCCTTGGTTTCGATATTGCTGCATTTGCACTGGAAAACAACTCCCAACACTTTCAAGAAAAGATGGCATGGGCACCCTCCAGGCCAAACTGCAAGAACCTGGCAGGTCAGAAGCACCACAAGCCTTCTGACCACACATCAGATGGAAAACCTGCAGAGTCTTCACCTCAGTTGGAGACATACCTCCACACCTTTCATCAAGATTTGCCAAATATTGGAGGAGGATCTTTTGGTGGTGGGGAAAGAGGCTTTGTCTTTTTTGTTTGGCTGTTTTGGTTTTCTAAGCAAGCCTTTGACCAACTTCTGAGTTCATCCCACTTAGAGAATTTTATTTACTTCCCTCTAACATTAGTAGGCTCGAGACATTTACCTTTCTTTCTTTAAGGAACACAGTAAAAAACTCATGGCATCTCAATATTGTGGGAGAGCTCTGTAAGTTGCATATGTCAGGGCACCACGGGCACCCAGGGCTCCCAGAAGGGCGGGATCATCAGGAGCTCCCAATGTTTGGGAAGTAGGGCACAGCCTGGCAGCCAGGTCCTGTTCCACCCCCTCAGCCAAGAACAGGGGAGCCAGGGAGTGTGGCAGGTGCAACCTCCCCAAGAGACAAAACAGGCAGACCCTCTGGAGCATGCAGGGGCTCGGCCAGAGCAAGTTGCACCTCGCGGCGCTTAACTGGCATATTGAGGTCTGGAAAACAGGCTTAAGGTTCAGGGCTTGTCTGGGGTTTGTCTGTTTTGTCTGGGTTCAGCAAATTTAGTATGATCACAGTGCATCCTCGACAAGGGTATAAATGGGATCCTACCTAACAGCTGGTGAGTTGGTCTGAGTTGGTTCTTTGCAGAGCAGCAGGTTTGGCAGTTGGAATTCCCCCTTGGGCAGCCCACTCAAGGTTATTTCCACGGAGCCTTGCCCCCTCCTTTGGGTGAATGCTTTTTGTGGACATCCTCNAGCATGGGAGCAAAGCCCAGCTTGCCAGGGCTTTTCCTCTTTGCTTCCCAACAAAGATCAGAGAATCAGAGAATGACAGAATGGTTTGCATTGGAAGAGACCTTTGAAGATCATCTAGTTCAACCTCCCTGTCATGGGCTGGGACAGCTTTCACTAGACTAGGTTTCTCAAAGCCCTTTCCAACCTGACCTTGAACATTTCCAGTGATGGGCCCCTGTAGGTAGTAGGTGCTGCCTGGCACAGATTCAGTTCTGGCTCTGGCTTGGTCTCTTTAAGACTGCAAAGTTTACTTTTTAATTCAGTTTCCCAGTGAAGTGTGAAGGCGTTGGAATTGCTGCAGACTTAAACTCTCCCACAGATTATTAAAATGCCCACCTTACCAAGTAGTGTGATGTAACAGCAGTAGATCTACAGAGAAAACAATTTGGCTCCACCACAAGATGGAAAATCATCCAACTGCTTAGATTCTGGAGAAAATACTGAGTTTGGACTTTCATAGAAGGAGTAGGCAGAAAATAGACAGGAAAATCAAAGAAACACTGGTGTTTTAAGGAACTTTAATGCTAATTTTGGATTCGGCTTTCAGGAAGACTTACTGTATCTTGACTATATCCTCTTATCCTCTTGTCCTTTGAAATCATGTTCATAAGCATAAAATCTAATACAGTAACGGTGTCAAGCAAGGGAGGCAGTGTCTCCTCATGCGCAGTAAGATAGTTTACATGCAGCTCAAAGGGGGAAGATATTATTCCATTCCCCAGGGAAATTTTTATTCTAGTCAACTTATGAAAACAGCTGAACTCCATTAAATTCACTCTTCTTCTCAGCCTTCTAGTAACTAACATGTTCTCCTTTTAAATCTGGTGGAATTTCAGAGCATTTTGGGTTTTTACTTGATTTGGCTGAGATGGAGTTAATGTTCCCCATCGCAGCTCTTATTGTGCTGTGAGGTTGTTGATAAGGCACCAGTGTTGTGACTGCTGCTGAGCAGGGCTGGCACAGCACCAGGGGGATGGGGTGGGCACGATTTTGGGAGGGGACAGTCAGGACAGTTGAACCAAAGAGGTATTCCATACTATATGACATCACCTCAGTAATATAACTTTGAGAAAAAGGGGAGGAAGGGGGGCATCTGTAAGAGAAGACATTTGTCCCCCAAGCACCCGCTATGCATATCAGAGCCCTGCTTCCTGGGAGAGGCCAGAAATCGCCTACTATAGAAAGTAGAGATTAAATTTTGTATTTTGCTTTGCTTCACTTTATGCGTGTAGCCTTGTGTTCTTTTTGTTCCCTATTAAACTGCCTATGTCATAATCCATGAGTTGTTTCTGTCTTATTCTCTTCCCCCTCGTCATGTTGAGGGAGATGTGTGTGTGGAAAGCAATAGAGCAACTTGGTGGGTACCCGGTGCTCAGCCAAGGTTAACCCACCACAAGGTTGGGGTTTTTTTCCTAAAGAAAATGAAACTGTAAAGCTGTGGGCACATTTTGTTAGACAGGTATGTCACCTCGTGATTCTGCCAAACATAACATAGATCAATAACAGTACAGAAATCAGAACTGGAGGAGCACTTTTCCAGTTCAGTTTGTTACAGTCATTTTATATTAAAGCTAAGAAATTAGAAACAAAGCAAGTGGCTATTTTCAGAACTTTTTCTGATTGCTGAAGATTGAATCAGGTTGAATTTTACAAAAACAAAAAAAGTTTGCTGCAGATAAGTACCCAACTTTTACGTACTTTTGCCAAACTACAACACAGCAGCGCACCATGATAGTCTTCCACAGATCTCTCTCCTTCTGACATTCCCAGGAAGGTTCCCAGACACACAGTTTCACAGCAATGTGCAACTACCTGCTCAAAAATAGGCAGTTGTTAATGTGGGATTGCCTTTAACCCAGAAGGTTACCAGGAGCCTTCTAACATGATGAACTCAACAAGAAGCAGGACAGAAATGCAACTAAAATGAAATGAGGGCATCAAGAAACACATCTGCTGACTGAGACTGCTTGTGCTGCAACAGAAACCAAGTTCTTTTGTTTCCTGCAGAAACATAAGATAACCATCATACAGCCAGAAAACACGAGCCTGTGTTGACAGTTTGCCTTATTTTTCTTCAATGTAACCTGCTGCATGTTATCATTCATAAATTAAAATTATCTGAACCAAAGAGACCCTAAATGCAGGCATCCTCCTAAACAACTCTATAGAGAGGATAGGAGATTAGAGGTTAAGTTAGTTGCAGCAATATTAGTTCTCATTCAGATATATAGAGCAAATTTTTAATCCACTCCCACTTTTCCTAGAGAGATGTAGGTTATATTGCATGCTAGAGATTTACCCCTGATGCTTATGCACATTAAGTAACAAGGCAGTGTTCCCCACTCAAACTCCACAGAGCCCACAGCCTAACCAAAAAGACACAGAAGGTTATTTTCAGAGAAATGCCACAAAAGGACATTCAGAACTAACCAGAACTTGTGTCTTTTCAAGGTCCTTTGCTAAAAGAGATAGTTTCTGTATACTTTACATAGATAGGAAAAGGAAAGGGACTTGTAGTGTGAGAAAAGAGTCCACTGAGAGGAAGGGGACAGGTTGTTCTCAGCAGGCTTGAATATGAACAAACTCGCAGGCAAGCTTTGAACCTTACCTCGTAATTGGTGTTGATATAAGAAGAGTGACTGTGTGCAAGAAAGGAAGATGATACCGCTGTCCCTGAGGCATGCACTTCAAACCTGATTGAGAGAAATTTTTCCCTTGGTACAGTCATTTCTACTTTAGTGAAACTCCAGCATAACAAGCATTTTATATGCACTGCAGAGGGACTGGAATACTAATTTGTAAATGGAAAATGATAAACATCTTCCTATATTTAGGTTCGTGGCTGTGAAAGGGAAGGCAGGCATGGCTGGAAGTCCAAATAAAAATGCCTCTGCAGAGATTAATATATTCAATATGCAGTAAAGACACCACTTCTTTATGACAAATAAATCCCTTTTTTTCTTGGTCATCGCTTTTGATTTTGCTTTTAGATATTCAAAAAATTATTAGATCCCAAATGGCAGAACATATTTGAATAATAAACTCCTTAATATAATGATATGATTATGTATAAATATTTGCCTATCACAACAATGTGCTTGAACTATTGCATCTTTAAAATTATGTTAGCTACCCACATATGTCAAACTTGAAGTGAGATTAATATAAGCAAGCCTCTCATTAGCTTCTCTTCCTGCATTGTGAAAATGAGCCGTGAACATATTTCAGAAGGTATGAGGGTTAATTTGGATAAGCAGCCAAAATGTTGGCGTTTGCCTGATTTATCTTCTGAGTCTGAACCATAAGCCTCATGAAACTGAAACTTTACTCAATTTAGCAAGGTTTTTCTGATTTCTTAGCTCACAGAGAAATGAATGAGAGTCCATAACATCCTAGTGCCCCAGGCAGGGGACATACAGGCCTTGAAAGACTGAAATTTTTTGTCTAAGATGTTTTTATCAGCAGTCAATTGTCTACTATGCCAGCATTCAGGACAGAAGATCACATTTTTAATGAGCCTTTTTGTATTTTTGAAATGTTGGTATCATAAATGCCATCTCTTCTGGCTGCCTAATTTGAAAGCTGCAATCTAGAGATGCACAAGGCAGACAAACCGCTAATCTCATCTTTTGAACGTTCTACAATGACTGTCTCAAAAAGTTATGCCACACGCCTCAGGTTACTGATGGACACAAGTTTCTCTTCCTTCTCTCAACCAACATAGGTGTGCAGGCCAGAAGACATACTGGTAATTTTATCATGAGCATGTTGGTTTTGTTGTCATCTAGTTTAGAGTGTTATAAGAGGGGTGGGCAGGGCACAGGAGGAACTGATCCCGTCAGCTTGGGGATGACTTTTAGGTCTGGTTCTGAAAACCAGAGGAAGGGAGACCCTCCTTCTGGGACACCCTCCTTCTGGGACATGTGCTAGAGAAAGGGACAGGAGCAACAGCAGGAAGAAGTGCAGGCAAAATGATGAAGGCAAAATTCACAAGAGACAGGACTGCCGCACATCTACACCATATTGGGGGTAACTGACAACACTCAGCTCAGGAGGTGGCTGTAGTTCCAGGCTGTGGTTTAACGAGA
>WEIS01022174.1:26894-35365 GCA_013389965.1 Todus mexicanus | reverse complement strand
ACAAACAAACAAAAACCAACCATGAAACAAATGAAAAATCATCATGGTTACCCTTTGAGATGCCCAAGTTCAGCAGAACGTTTTGAATTGCTCAGGAAACTGGGGGCTCATGCTAGATTTGCCCACTGTAACGCATACCAGAAGGGCGGGGAAAATAGGAAACTAGTATTTTAAGCATCATTTCCTTCAGGTGGCATTGCTTCAAACACTAAACTCTCAACTTTGTACTCAAGACAAAAACTGAATTGAAGTCCAGGCCAGCGGTTGAACTGTTCGCTCCAGGTACAGTTGTAGCAATTTGATTATTCCTGCACCACAGCTTGAACCTCCTCTAAATGTGAGGTAGAGTGGAGAAACCTAACAAGATTTTGAGTGATATCAGAATGTATCTGTTTCACTTCGGAAATATTTTATCCTCAGCACTGTTCCAGTCAGAGGCTCCTGTAATTTTTTTCTAGTGATGCAATAAGAATAACGAAAGTATGATAAAAGTATGCAGCAGTGGTAAATCCCAAGTACCTGAAATATTTCTCAGACAGGAGAGGACACAGACAATCTCACTGCGAAGAGAATAGCAGCTGTATTTTCTACCCAAGGCCTTCATCTACCATGATCAGTACCATCTAGTCCATCAATAATCACCTAATAACCTCCTTGCCAGAGAGCTCTGCTGTATTATTTACCCCTCCAAAGTGGTTTTGGTGATAGGTATTAAATTAATCTTTATAATACTCCGCAATACAAAAACCTACACAGTCAGCAGTACAGAAAATACGAACAGCGTTCCCTGGCCAAACAGTAGATACCAAATTACAGTGAAGATCTGTTGCACACTCCACACTCCAACACAAGTTACTTGCAGTTGTCTCACTGTGGAGTAAAGTGGGCAGAAAATTGTCAAAGTCCCATAATTATAGTCCTTGCTTCTGGAAGGGATCAGACCAGCCACGTATCTCAATGCACACCCCATGAAATAAGAGTATCTTTCCATTATGAGTTTCCTCTGGTAGTTCATAAGAGCCCATAAAACTGCAGACAAACCATAAAAGAACCTTCTCATTGGCTGGCTGGAGGAATTAGCGAGAGTGGAGAACATGCAATACAGAAGTTTTCTTAACTTCTCTTTAACGCTTTTATATATCCAGACCTTTTGTAAGAACTGGACTGCATTTCTTTTTTTACAAGGCCACAGAGAAAAGTGAGAATTACGCATATGTATAAATCATGAAGCACTATAAAGACACAGTGAGGGTCTATTACAAAAAAAGTAATTGGGAAAAGTTATCTCCAATTTAGAAACTGCTTTTCTTGAAACATTTTCCACTCAAGATCAGAAACATAGTTTAAGACAACTCAAGAGCTCTACCATTAAGAGGTGCCCTCTATAAATAACGTGCATTGTCATCTAGGATAGGATATCTTCTGACAAATAGAACATTTCTCTTACAGTTTCTTGTGACACACATTCAGATCCATTAGCCCACATCCGAGTATTGTTTGTTTTCACAGTCAGCATGAAAGAAAAGCAAGCTTGCAACCTTTTCACTAACATTACCTTAGCAAGATTTTCTAAAAACTAATAATTAACCACCCCCGGAGCTTTGAGATGACAAAAAAAATGTTATTACCCCTCCAAAAGCACACCTTTATCCAAATGATAATGTAATTTAAAAAAATAAATAAACCCTGATTGAACTGCTATTGACTCAGTGGATCGCTTACAGCCTGCAGTGCCTTACAAAGCAGGTCTGGTGAACAGGACGCGCAGTTCATAGAGGACGTGTGAAAAGGTCACTGGCACTCACCTGGAAAGAGAATGTCAAGTAGAGAAGCTAAAAAGTCCATTCAGAAGAAGCATATTTTCTTCCAAGTTGCAAAATACCACTCCGGACTCCCATCCTCCTGCTGTGGGGCCATTCACTCCTCACCTCTATTTACCTCTAGCAGGGAGAGCCAGGCGATTTCCTGCCCTCAGGGCCAAAACTTCTCTCTAACTCCACGCAACCCACACCAGCTCTAACCAAACCCTGCTGCTCCCCTCCTTTTAGGTGGGAGTAAAAGACTGGCATGCTCCTTAGAGCCTGGCTAGCGAAAGACCAACCTCCTCTCCAAACTCCTCTTCAATTAGCTCCCATCTCATAACGAGCCACAGGTTTGCCACCCAGACCTGCAAACGAGCAGGGAAGGGTCCATGCTGTGGTTCTTCTCCCAGCTGTGTCCTACACCTCCTGCAATGGGGAGTTACAGCCAACTCTGTGTTTCAGTACTTTGCTGGCTAGAAGATTACTTCCATTGCTCTTCAGAGGCTTTTGATGACTTCTCTTGCAGCTTGTTCCCCAAGCAGATTAGTTTTAGCAGCTCTCTGATCTCAGCCAAAACTGACTGAAAGCAGTTTCCCTGTTAATGAAGCTCAGATCTGCCATTTTTAAGTGAAACCTAAAGCCCTGATCTTAGCTGGAAGGTATCTGCCTGGAGATTCAGACTGAAACCTGGAGTCCAAAGCAAAACTCTAGGAGACGTGAAATTTTATACCCAGCTGTGGATGGAAGTTGCTAAATTTGATAGAAAGCACAATGAGCAGGGTTAAATTCTCTTGTAGCCTGAAGAAGGATCCATAGCATGGTAAAATGGAAGAGAGCACAGACTCCTTTCACAGGCATATCCTTGACAAGCTCATGTCTCTCATTTAGACACCTAGGTTAGATGCCCAAAGTTGAATAACCACATCACATCTCATTGTTAATCCTTGATAATTTATGTTAGACAAGTTCATGAAATTCTCAAAGCCGAGGAGCCTGACAAATGTCTGCTTTCCATATCTGAGTCCCAACGAGCATTGTGCTACCTGAGCCTTGGCACTTAACAACTGCTGGTTTCAACTGGCTCTTCCACGATCTTAAAGGGATAATTTCCTCCTTTCTTCACAACATCAGCAACTAACAGTTGATATTAACAGAATCTGGTGTTGGTTATAACAGAGTAAGCTCTAAATAAAAATTTCCAGTAGATATCTTACATTGAGCTCTAGGTTGTTACAGTCAGATGATTGGCTGGGTCTTGCTGCTTGGAAACCACTCTGGTTGTCCTCGTCCATCAGATATCATGAGTTGTTTATGGAGATTGTATTCATGTCTAGAGAGACAGCAATATGGAAAGATTCATATTTGGGCAGTTAGAGAGCTCTATTCTATTATCTGGAGTATTTGCACTCATTTTTCTCCTGGGACAGGCACAACCTCAGTCCTACCGTGATCTACTGACCATCCTTTAGGGCGTGTTATTTCATTACAAAGAATGTACATGTTTTTTTCCTGTGCTTTGTCCAGCTCTGGTTGCTCCTGCGTATTCTACTTAACTGTGCCATACCATGCACTATTGGTACTGAAAAACAGTTATACCCATAGGTGTTTTACAGCTTGTCAGTGCTAGTGTCAACTTTACCAACCCCAGAGTGCATAGATGCACCTTTCTGTCTGAGGTTCTGCTCCTCTTCTGATGGCACATGGCCCCTTGCACCCATCAATCATTCTGGCCTGGTCCTCTTTGTCCATGCTACATGTACATGCAAGTGACATGACCCATCACAGAAATGACATGGTTTGAGCTCTAATCCTTTCTTCCTTTCTCTTTTTTTCTCTCCATTCTTCCATTCTTCTCTACTCTACTCTGGGGAGCAGCCCCTGCAGGGCTGGGCCCAGCTCTGGAGGCCTCAGCCCAGCAGAGACAGGGACCTGGTGGAGCTGGGCCAGAGGAGGCCCCAGCAATGCTGGGAGGGCTGGAACCCCTCTGCTGGGAGGCCAGGCTGGGAGAGCTGGGGGGGTTCAGCCTGGAGAGGAGAAGGCTCCGCAGGGGCCTAAAGGCCTCAAGGCCTCTCAGTGCTTAAAGAGGGGCTGAAAAAAAGATGGGGACAAACTTTTGAGCTGGGCCTGTTGCGACAGGACAAGGAGGGGATGGTTTAGACTAAAAGAGGGAGATTTAGGTTAAATAGAAGGGAGAAATTGTTGTTGTTGAGGGTGGTGAGAGCCTGGCCCAGGTTGCCCCGAGAGGTGGTTGCTGCCCCATCCCTGTCCCCATTGCAGGGGAGGTTGTTGGGGGCTCTGAGCAACCTGCTCTAGTTGCAGATGGCCCTGCTCCCTTCAGGGGGGTTGAACAAAACTACCTTGAAAGGTCCCTTCTCACCTAAAGCAGTCTATATGATTCCATGGTTCTTGTGTCTCTTCCCCTGTGCTACTCCACAATTTCTCTCCCTCTCTGCCTAGTAACCAGCATCACACTCCTGTTCATCAGACAGAAATTCAGTAATTTTTAATCATTCATAAAAGTTGTCTGGGGGTTTCCTGCCTTAACCTGCTCTCTTGGAATGCATGTAGGCCAGCAGCATTGAATCTTCAGCTGATCACCCCATCTTTTTCCTAGGTCTTCCTTTCTAATTGTCTGTTTAGAAATGCACGATTCTCTCACCTAATTTTACGTACCTTCTAATAACCCTGATATTTTGCAAGACAATTTTTCTGAGGTTGCTCGCAGTTACCTGCAAAGCCGGGAGTCAGGAGGCTCCTCCTCAGGCTCAGACTGTCTGCATCCCTGTTAAAATCTGAACACACAGAAGCACTTCCCAAGAGCATTGGTTTGCCCTGGTGCTCCTGGCCAACGCGACTCTCCTCTCCTCTGCCCCAGAAATGTTACACGTCCTTTTGAGGGGTTTGGCTGGAGAACCATTGCAGAAGCCTTCCAAAGTGAAAATCACCGCCTGTAAAACACTGCAAAAGGTTCAGCTTTATTAAATCAGTAATTCTCATTAGGCTCATGTAATATCACTTTTCGCAAAGAGAGAACAATGAGGATTTTTTTTTTTTTTAATGCATATATCTACTGATTATGTGCCTAAAAACCCCATGACATTGGTGCACGAGGAGCTACGACTTGCATTTGAGCATCATTTTAGAGGACAGCCAGAATTTCTATCACGCATATCTATTAGGTTTATGCGCCAGACGAAATTTTGCTGGATTATTTCTATTTTTTAAGTCTCGGCTAAGGTATTTCAATCCTGGACCTTCTTAAGTATTCGTTGCCTCTAAATGAACTGGATATGTTGTATAATGGAATTACTAGATTTGTATTAAATTGTAGCTTTGGGACCCATCACTGTGTGATGCTATCTACTTTCAACTGGCTTTGTTTATCACAGAGAAGGGAACTGAATTAGCATAAGAGACTACAAAGTAGTAAAGGGATTTTAGCACCCTATCTATTTGACCTCCTATTGACCTGGGCTAATTCATATTCTCCCTGGGATGCCGTAACAGGTCATTTCGTATTTAGACAAAAATTAGGTCAAATTATGGCACGACGTCCCTTGCCTCTTTGGCGGCGAAGTCGCGGAATTCCCTCTCCGCACACAACACACGTGGCTCTGTGCCTCCTTTAAAGGAAAATGAACTTTTATTTGTAAATTACCATGCAAGAGATTTTTATTTGTCTTACTTATTGCATCCACGTGACTGCTGCTGCAAGTGTGACCATTTATAATATCACCAGTGGGAGCAACAGGGTGGCGGGGACACGGTGGTAGGCATGTGAGTGCAGGGAAATGTGCTGGCACCCTCAAAGGTGCACGCAGATACACCCACACAAGGAGTTTTCCACCCTAGACTTCACTTCATCCTTGCCTCCCGTATGCAGACTGGAAATAGCAGCTTTGTTGTAAAGAGAGCGCTCTGAGGAGGTGGGGGAGCTGCACAGGAGGGTCTGCTTTGTCCAGCTTGGAGGGTAGATTCATAGAATCATGGAATGGTTTGGGTTGGAAGAACCTCAGAGATTATCCAGTTCCAACCCCCTGCCATGGGCAGGGACACCTCCCACTAGAGCAAGTTGCTCAAACACCCCTCCAACCTGGCCTTGAACACTTCCAGGGATGGAGCATCCACAACTTCCCTGGACATTAGGCTTGACTCTGAAACACTTTGTGGCCATTAGATTGATTTTTCCAGGAAATCAGACTGATTTTTCCTGCGTTCCATTCTGGGAAGGCTGCCTTTCATCATGGCAGAAAATTTTCATTGAAATAATAACATTTCACAGATTCACAGATTCACAGATTCACAGAACGTTCAGGACTAGAAGGGATTTTGAAAGCTCCTCCAGTCCAATCCCCCCATTGCCAGAGCAGGATCACCCAGACCAAGTCCCACAGGAACTTGTCCAGGCGGGTTTGAAACGTCTCCAGAGAAGGAGACTCCACAACCCCCCTGGGCAGCCTGGGCCAGGCTCTGGCACCCTCACTGCAAAGAAGGTCCTCCTCAGATTCCAGTGGCACCTCCTGTGTTCCAGCTCACACCTGTTACCCCTTGTCCTATCACTGGGTGCCGTTGAGAAGAGTCTGGTTCCATCCTCCCAACACTTGTCCTTCACATATTTATACACTTTCCACGGGATAAATAGAGTTTACCCCACCTTCTCTTCTCCAGACAATTGTATCACCCTGCAAGATCCCCCACACCAAATAACCAAACGTTCCCCTCACAGGAATGGTCTGGACACTTCCCAAGGTGCAACAGCTTGAGGAACTGGTCTGGAGAAGGTTGTGGGAGCCAAGTCTAACTCCAGATGAGGAAGGGATGTCTGAGCATGTTTAGGAAGGCAGCGATAATAAACGCTGGGTGCATTTAATGTGACATGTTGTTGCTCTGCATCACAACGATGCCTTTCAAGAGAAGCTGGGGCATGTCCTCAGCTATGTGCTGTCCTTGAAGACCACTCTGCAATGCTCATGGATTCGATCCTTAGAATCACCTTCTCCGATTTTAGCTGGAATTTTTTTTTAGCTGGCTTTAAATTTTATTTGGCAAAAAAAATAAATAAACAGAAGTAGACGTTTAGTCGAAGGCTGTTGTTAGCAATTCCAGAAATTGAAGTCTATTTTTTTTCACCAAAAACCATGAAATGAACTCCAGCAGTTGCTCTGCGGTGCAAAGGGCTGATGAATTACAACGGCAGCCTGCTTTATTCTCCTTAATAAGGAATTAGATCACAATAGGGATTTACGAAAATTACCTTGAAATGTTTGTGTGTTTGAGTGATTGCACAATTTGCGCGAAAATTATGTCGAATCATACGAGTTAGAGCATCTGCCTCTTTGCCTAGTCTATATGCTGCTTTAAAAACACCCTCTCCTCCTTTAATGGGAGCCTGCTAATGAATGCAGCAGCTTAACCCTACGGACAGTGTTTGTTTGTTTTCCTTCCATTTTTCCAAATTGCGTTATCGATAATTTTCTCAGGACTTCACAGATTTCCACGATGACTTCATCAGCTCCCGTTTCGGGTAAGGAGCGAGCACTTCATTTAGGAAGAGAATTAAATCTTAATATTTAGCCTTTCGGATAACCTATATCCCTGGACAAGTCTGCTTAATTATTCACCGATATCCTTTATTACGGATGCAGTTTGCAGAAGCGCCGTTCCGTGCTCGAATGGGTGTCAGCCTTCTTAAGACGAGCCACTTGAACGTACCTGCCCCCACCAGTGGTTTTAAGGAAGCCCACCTCATTTCATCAAGAGGCAGGAGACACAGGCTGCTGCACTGCATCTTGAATAACTTCAGAAAATCTTTTAAGTCAACCTTGTGTTTTAGTCAACAGGGAAGGTTTGACCTTTAACCCCCCAACAACCATCTGTTTCATTATTTATCTGAGGGAATCAGAGAGTTTTTGTTCTTTCACAAAAGTCCCTGACACCAAGATATTTTTAATAGCGGAAATTTTTCATTCTTGTCACTATTCCTTTTGAAAATACAGGTATTTTCATACAACACGTAGCTAATGAGTGAAACTTCAGAATCCAACCTTTCTCTATAATCACAGGAACAGGGATTAAAGAGGTCCCACTAGTGAGGAACATGAAAATTAATTATTGAGCTCCTTGTTTTATCCTCCCCATCTGTCTGATATTCTCGAGCACAGAAGGAGTTAGACAATTAAATTACTCCTCCTTTTACCTCATCAGGTTGTTCCCTGTACCTTTTCTCTAGCTCCAGAGGCTCCCAAATTCTGCCCATTTATCCAGAAAGTGTGTGTGCATTTGCTTGCACAAGGGCAGGGACATCTGATTTTCTCGAATGCCAAGAATTCAGTCAAGCTTTTCAAAACATTAATCTCTACTGATTGCACTTAAAATAATTTTTCTCCTTCTAAGGTTTACAGGAAATCCTTTCACGGAGAGACGATCATTGTAAAGAACACAAGTAAACTGTGAAACGATTATGAACAGTCTCTGGGCAATGAGAAATGCACAAAGGTACGCACAGAGCTGAGCGAAGAAAGGTAAAAATAAAGATGCGGGATGTGCACTTTATATGTCAAGTGTGGGGGAAACTCTCTTCTTTAAAAACACTCATGAAATTCCCTCAGAAGTCACTGGGAAGTGCCCCAGTGCATCAGCCCAGGGCAAAATTAGGCCCATTATATTTAG
>WEIS01022174.1:1894-21894 GCA_013389965.1 Todus mexicanus | reverse complement strand
GAGACAAATCCCCTTGTGTTCTAGCCGGTCCTCAGAGGTTAGAGGGACTAGAGGCGGCTGGACTGAATTCTTAATAGATATGCCAATTAAGAAGTGTTGCTATAGGCCCAACACCAGGTTTGCAAACAGACCGTATGTTGTAGGCCCGGTTCCCTTCTAAGGGAGCAGTTGGATGCGCAAATAGCACGTTTCATTTGTTGCTATAGGTCCAATACTAGATTCCCAACCAGCCTGTCAAGAAGCAGTCAGATACACAAATAATACAATTTATTTACACTCACAACATACAAGGGTTCTTTGAGATTGCTGGTGATAAATACACTAGTTGCAGAAAATCAAAATATAGCTAAAGAAAAAACACACACAAACATACAAGTCCCCTGCTCCAGCACAACCTGATCACAGAACAATTGGTGCCTGATGTGGAGCTTCCCGCATAAGAGATTTCCTTGTTTGAATAACTTCAGAAAAGAAGTTGGAAGTCAAGACAAAAATGGATTGTCCTGCCTCTGCTTAAGGCTCAGGGCAAGCCCCACAGAGCAGAAATTGTGCTCCCCCCTCTCTATCCTTCCCTCTTCTCCCCTCAGGGGAAAGATAAACAGGGGAAGTGAGGAGGAAAAAGGCCTTGCACAGGACTGGAAGTTGAGGCTGTAATTTTAACAGGGAATAAGGAGTATCAAGGGAAGAGGGATGTGCAGGAATATCAAGGGAAGAGAGATATACAAGTATATACAGCCCCAATCTCAGATGGTACAGGATTCCCCGAAGCACGTAGAGCCAGGCCCGGCCTTGCTGAGCTGCGATCCCAGCAGCAGCAGAGCCCAGGAAACCAGCGAGGAGAACTTTCTGCCTCCTTTTACAGAGTGTGGCAGGGAAGGGAAGGGAATAACTGATGCATTCTGACCCCTCCTGTCCCCCCCCTACTGCAACACACCCAAAACAGGGGCCCAGCATCGCAGTCTCCAGGAATTTCTCCAGACAAGGAGACTCCACAACCTCTCTGGGCAACCTGGGCCAGGCTCCAACACTCTCACACCAAAGAAGTTTCTCCTTTCCTTTCCTAAAACAGTTTCATACAGAATCACAGAATCCCAGAATGTTAGGGGTTGGAAGGGACCTCGAAAGATCATCTAGTCCAACCCCCCCACTAGAGCAGGATCACCTGGATTTCCTTTCCTTTCTTGCTCCCAACCAGGCTGCATGGCTGTGAGCTTGGCAGCCACCCCTCCAAGGGATGCAAAGGCTTGCCCAAAGTCAACCAGATGTGCCTTCATATTTTAATTTTTAGTTAAACCACACCTATGGCAAGTGTGGAAGTCATGAATCCATAGAACTTGATGCGTGGTGGAATGAGCGAATGGACTACACAGTTTAACCTGTCTCTGGACAGTGGGACCTGATTAGCAGCAAATTTACAACTTTGTAGGGTCCCTTCTTCTAAGTTATACCTTTCTATTGGGGAAAAATGTGGTTTATGCTTTTTTTTTAAGCTACCTGTTCTGTTGCATCTTTGTTCAATATCTTTGGAACAGAGCCAGTTGGGACAGGACAAGGGGGGATGGTTTGAAACTAAAAGAGGGAGTCTGAGACTGGAGAGAAGGAAGAAATTGTTGATGCTGAGAGTGGTGAGAGGCTGGCCCAGGTAGCCCTGAGAGGGGGTCACTGCCTCATCCCTGGCACCATTGCAGGGGAGGGTGTTGAGGGCTCTGAGCAACCTGCTTTAGCTCCAGATATCCCTGCTCTCTGCACAGGGATTGGAATAGATGACCTTGAAAGGTCCCTTCCCATCTGAACCATTCTGTGAGTCTCTCTATGGAAATGTGCTGTTTTCAGATGCTTTCCTGACAGAAGAAATACACAGGGCTTCTTCTTACGAGATGTAGCCTGGAAAAGTGAGGAGAGATGATTTTTCAAATACAGCTTTGGAGCTCCTTTAACACAGAGGATAAACACCTTACTGTAGATGAACAATATTAGCGTTATATTAGCTACAAGACATTCAGAACTTCTTAACTGCTCATAGGAAACTAGATAGCTCTAGATCTCCTACTGTGTATGTGATGCCAGTAGTGTGATGCCAGGAGCAGAAGGAAGAGTGTATATCTCCCCAAGTTTTGTATATGCCGGTAATATTTATTTAAATATTTATTTAAATGTCATTATATACTTTTAAATATCTGATGATCACTCTAGAGTTGTATCCATAAAGGATTTTAGCACCTCATCTAACAAGGTAGTGACAGCAATTATTTCCTACTAACTCCTCTTATTTAGGTGACGAGGGAACAAGTGGGCAAAAGCAGCATCTTGGTTGAAATTGTCTTTCTTTTTCCTTCCCAGTCTCACTCTAGAAATCTGAATCAGCATAAAATGGGATGTATTGAACCATGTCTATTATCCCCACTAGATAAGAAAGGCCACAAAGGATTGGATTTCATCTGGCTCATGGTTAATTCGGGAAACAGATGGAGTGCTACATCTTTCTCAGAGACTAAGGTCTAATGTAGCCCTATGGCGTTATCTATCTGACTAGAGCGAGACTCTGTAGTTGGAAGACCGTTCCCAGGTCAAACTGTGCCATAATGCAGAGATATAACCTTGAAAAAGCACTTACTAGAGTTTTATACAGATCTCAGTCAATTCTGAACTTGGGCCCTGTCACTTCGTTTTGCTGGTTTTGAAACACAAGCAAAATGCAAATTTCCAGAAAGGAATCAGAATATGCTGAAAATGTTCACAACCATTAAAATTTTGGAACATTCGTATTATTTTAAGTGTATATTTACACCCATCTTTCATTTTTACACAGTTTCTGATATTTACTGACCTTATTTTTTCCATTTCAATCACTTTTTATGTGACCTTCATGAAAAAACACGTGAGCCAGAATGTATGATTCAAAACACCTACAGCAGAACGACATAAAACCTCTGAAAACATGGTGAGATACTTTTTCTTTTTCTTTTTTTTTCTTTTTTCCCCACTCATTTATACTATTCTTTTGCTGAGAATGTCTCCAACCTGGAGTGAATTTTTATGGATAAGCTATATGAAAATGGGGGTTTTAAATAGTTACAGCTCCCCTAACAATAACGACACAAACGCTGACGCTGCAATAAATCACAGAGGCACAGCTACATTTGCTGTTGCTGGAGGCGTGGGAGACCCTCCGATTTAGTGGTGCTGCTTGTCCTCACTCAGCTCACTGGATCCAAATGAGGAAGGAAGAGAAGAAATGAGGAAAGGACAGAGAAGTAGGAATCCAAACTCTTAAGACCCCCCAAAAGAGGTGAGGAAGCAAAGATTGAACAGCACCTGCAGTAAATACACATTTGTCCACATCTGACGTGTCCTCTACTGGCAACATGAGTTTGTCTCAATTTTTCATATTCTGTGCTAAGTAGCTAACTCTTAAGGGGTGGAGAGCAGTGAAGAGGAGGACTTGAATTTGAGCTCTGAGTTAAAGTAGTAGCCACAGTTACTGGGAAAGGTAATTGCCCCAAGGATTTCAGAATTCTATCCCTTTAGGTTGAGTTCCCAAACTGCCTCAGCTGGTTTTCTCAACTGTTGAAGCACGCTTCTAAGCTCCTGATAAATCTGCTCTCTATCTGGAATGATGGGTAGTATGTTATCAGAAATGTCCTTATTATATAAGTGGGCAAAGCATTGAGATAAGTTGGCAAAACAATATTTATGGAGCTAGAGTGATTCTCTGCAGATCTGTTTCAATATCAAGCCTGAGACACTGAGATGAGGGATAAGAAGCATTGAAGAAGGCGCCTCCTTGCTTGGACCACGGATGTGCAGTGTCTTTAGGCCAACTGCTGCCATACCAGTGGGCTGTGGAGGGAGTGAAAAGGAACTTGTGTTATTTAGAGTATCTCCAAAAGGTTTACTCATCCTACAGAACATCTGCAGCCGTGGGAAGAAGTCCCAGCAATCTGACTATCTTCTGTGAAATTCAGTTGAAACTTTATGACAGGTTAAAAAGGTTCCTGGGAGGACTGACAGACTGACAGATGCTCCTACAGAGTGTGCAATTGTTTAAGCCTCATTTCACTTGGAAACCAGGTTAAAGACAAGCAAACAGTGAAGCGCAAGCAACAGGCAACCAAACTCCCCCCTGCAAAGTGCAGAAATAATGCTGTGAAAAAGCAACATCTGAGCTTCTTTCCCCTTTCATTTTTCCCATTACTGCTTGTTGGTCATGACAGCCATGTCTTTTCTACATCCGAAGGGTGAAAACCTTCACTCCTGTGTTTGTTTGTGCATGATAGGTGCTAAACCAATAAAATATTCAACAACAGCCGAATGTACTCAAAGCTGGAGAAACCCACTTTATTCCTAGCACTCTTGTCCTTGAAAAGCACCTTTTGCCTGGGTAGAAAAATCCTCACCCTCCCATTTTTCAAGACTTGCTCTGGCTGGTTTTGCCAGGAATCCCAATTTTCACCTCACCGCTTATTCAATGCCTGTGCAAGGGGACACTGTGCCAACTGATACTGGAGGGGACTGGAGCGCAGGTGGTATCCGTTCCAGGCAGGCATCCTCTCCTGCCCCAGCTCTTGCAAGAGGGATGGGCCACGTGCCAAAAGATTTTATGTTGTTAGTCCTTGGCAAGGTGTACCTCTGCATTGTGAGAGGCAAGATGTTGCTGGCCAAAGGGTACCCAGTCTCCTCAGAACTCCGTAAAGTCGGGGGAGTTTCAAACGTACAGGAAGAAGAATAGATTCTGGTTGTGAGTAGTCTGACTTTACTTCTCTTTGTGTGAGCACAAGAACTGATGAAATTAAATTTCCCCGGACATTCTGAAAGCTTTGTTTGGGACCCACTGATGACACGAGGGAGATGAGTTTGCTTACAGCTCCTAAACAGCAAAGTCCATTCATCACTCTGAGCTGAAAAGCCCTTATTTTTATCTCCAGTCGATCCAGAATTCAAGTCTAACGTTATCCAGACCAAGGCTTTCACTTTATATTCTCACTTTGTATGTAACAGGGGCAAGGATAGGTGGGAACTATCAGAACTGTGTGGAGAAACTGTACTCAGCTCACAAATATCTACCTTTCCTCCATCAGCCCAAAAACTAAATGAAAGTGTTTGCTAAAGGACACCGCACAACTTGAAGTCAGAATGAAAAGAAAGGAAACCAGAAATAATTTCCTGACTCTGTCTTAACAACAGATTGATTCATAAACTACCAAGATTTGCCAGGCTATTTTAATTAGGAGTAATTTCAAAGAACTACAAGTGCTGAGAATCTCATAGCTATCTCCTAGTGTTTAGAATGCATGAGAAAATATCATATTTAGTTGCTTTTGCAACTAGGAAGCTGATGCTCTCCTTCAGTAATGAATGCTGGTCAAATTTTACAGCGTAGTCCTGTAAGATTTCACAAGTGCCTTAAATTGTTAAGCTCCAACGTGTATTTGCAGAAGCAAAGAAAAATCAATCGATTGCAATAACAAATGAGTTATTTTTTTTAAGAATTAACATGCATGTGATTCACCCGACGTTTAGAAATTCAGTATTCTCCACAGCACTGAAATCAAACAATTATACTCTTTCGGAAGGTCATGGTACCGATTTTTTTTAAAAAAACTAACATAAAACTAACACATAAATTTGAGTTCAACAGTTGCAGCTCATTTCTAATCTCCAATCCGTGGGTTTGCATCTCGTGTGTGTCTTGGAAAATATACTCCTGGGCATGCATGTGCAAGTACAATCATGGATTTTTTGAGATACCTGGTGATAGGCATTTTGAGTATTTGAGATTAGACTTGAGCCTTTAGTCTCTTTCAAGTGCTTAAATAACTGCCTCTTCAGACTCCAGCCAAACCAGTCTCAAGAAGGAGCTGGAGGAGCATTTTAAAATGAATCTTCTGAATTCTGCTTCTGGATTGGCAAGTATTTGGCGGCTACCTTTTGTTCAGCTGGAATAGGAGGTTCTCTGTCGTTTAACATCAGGACCTATCTTTGAGTCACACCATGCGATTTCTTGAGGTGGTCCTTGCTGGACGTTTCTCGTTTAGAAAAGGGCACTGGAAAAGGTCAGACTAGGGGGATCAAAACTTTTGAAATGATTTGGGACTAAATACATAGATATTCCTCAGAAAAAAAAAAGAAAAGAATAGAAACATTCCAAGTACTTTTGATACTTCGCCAAGCATGCTTTCATATTTGGTCTTTAACTTCAGACTTCTTCATCACCACAGCTGGCTTAGGTTTTTGATGAACCTTTACTTTTATCCCTGAAGGGATTTAAGACGTATAGAACTGGCACTGAGGGACATAGTTTAGTGGTGCCCTGGAAGTGCTGGGTTAATAGATGATCTTGAAGGTCTTTTCCAACCTAAACAATTGTATGGTTCTATCTTTGCCATAATTCTGGACCACAAAAGAGATCACATGCTGCCAACCCAGCTAGGAACAGTGTTCTCTGGGCAGTTAATTAAGACGTTTATCCCTTCACTCCCAACCCCAGTATGTTTCAATCTGTTTAATTCTCCCAGGAAGTCAAAAATAAAGTCAGGGAAGAGCCATATTGTCGCACAACTGCAGCACTCTCAAAGGAAGGGCTTCACTCCCAGCCTGGTCTCTGTACGCGGCATAAAGGGAAAGTTAGGAATGCCCAGATGCAAAATCTTCCCAGAATAATATCAAGATTAGGTATATTTTTTTCTCTGTTAAGAGCTTTTTTTAGGGAAGATTAGGTTTATGACTATTTTTAGTGTCTCCTTGATTTTCAGAGTCTGAGGGTTTTGTTAAAAAGAAAAGAAGGTGGGTTTTTGCTTGAAATAGAGCAAGTTGCCCTAGGATTTTTTGCTTTTTGGAGAGCTGGTTTAGATACCCCAGAGCTGCAGGTGCTCCTTCTTCCCTACATACTGCCCTTGGAGCCCTCCAGCCATCTCACGTGAACCCCCAACACACCACATTCATAAAACATCATATATCAACATAGACGATCCTATACATCCAATACGCCGGAAGGCCAGGAGGCAGCCCAGATTTCTGGAAGACACAAGGCAACCAGGGCACAGATACTGCAAGGAAATGAAAGCATTTCATTTGAAGACCAAGAGGCTATTTCAATGCAGGCCAAGAGGCCTCTGGTATCATTTCAGCATCCTCTTACACTTTGGACTCGCTTGTTTCGCTCATGCAGAAACCCAATTAAAGCTGCCCAAAAAGCCACCAAAAAAAAAAAAAAAGAAAAAAGAAAAAAAAAGAGAGAGAAAAAAAAGAACTTAAGAAGCTTTGATTCTCCCTGCAAAAGACACTTTCCGCTCAAGATTTTAAAGTACTCTGTCACAGTTGGCATGCCTAAGCTTTGGACAGAGCTTCACCAGTTCCTCAAATATCGACGCACAAAAAAAAAAAAAAAAAGATTAGAAATAAATGAGAGATTGCTTAATCTTTTTTTCTTCTGAAGTCTAATCAGGACAGGGTACATGTTGGATAGGAAGAATTCCAAAGCTCATTTTTGGTTTTTGGGGGGTGTTTGTTTTTTTTTTTAAAAGGAAAAAATGTCCAAATGATTAACTTCCCTCTGGCTGCACGAGCACTGCATTTCCTCAGTTTTGACACAAGTGGGATTAGCAGAGGTTTGTAACAAAGGCTTTTCTGACAGTCTGCGTAGCCACGGCCAAACCCAGGAATACTGGGAATCCTGACGCGAAAGCCTGCTCGTTTCTAGCCCGACGAGGTTTGGAAAAGTATTTAAACTTTTGGAGCTTAACTAAACCTTCAAACCTTTGGGTATTGTCACACTGGGAACTGTGATAACTGCAGGTTTTATTATATGTCTTTCTCCTGCTATTTAATGTCCAATTAATTTCATGATAGGGCATATTAAAAAGATGCTTCGTGTATGGAGGAGGATTGCATTGTGCTCTAACCATTTATTGCAAAGCTACGGAGGATATTTTTAAATAAATAAATATTAGTTTGCCCCAATTTTTACTTAAGAATTAAATCACCGAATCTTGGTTTAAATCCAAGGTTTTCAGAAAATACAGAGCATGATTTTTATTTTTTTATTTTTTATTTTTTAGAAAAAAATAAGTTTTTCCTCTAGGGAATAAATATCCCTCTGACCCCTATAAAAATCAAGACACAAGGCCAGCATATGGAAATTATTTTCCCCTTGACCGTGACTGGCAAAAGAGACGCCTGGAAATTGTGCTGTTTGTTGGTAGCAGTCTTGTTAAACTACTCCTCCTCCAAACACAATAAAATGGTAGCAGTTAATAGCCACAGCAGTTACAAACGCTCACCTCTGTCCGTGTGCCACTGCAGAAGCTGAAATTCATCTCAGCAGTGAGAGTAAGTGCCGAGTGAGCTCGCTTGTAAAGACTCAGGTCAGGTTTTGGAAGATGTTGAGTATTCAATCATTAATTGGCTCCTTGTGCTGCTAAAAGCTGTCCCCAAGGACAGGTCCCTCCCGGTGCCCACACATGGCTTGGTTTGACTCAGAGCTTCAAATACGTGCCTGGGGTATTCAGGTGCTCAAAATGAAGTGGCAATCCCAGGCATTTGGGTAGGTGACACCTTGCAGGACTGGGTCCAGAGGCGGCAGGGATAACTCTGCTTGCTTCTGCATGTCCCACCACCCACAACCATCCAGGACAGGACTGAAGGTCGGATTTGATGGCCTTTTCCAACATTAATGATTTTATGATTCTATGATCTCAGCCCGCTTCCTTGTTGAGGTGACACCAAAACGTAGGCTGGGGCAAGCCTGTAGATAGGCCAAAGTTTTTTCTTACAGACCTCAGCTACCAGACTTGATTTAAACCCCCAGATCTGGCTAAGGCATCCTCAACTAGCAACCTGATCTAGTTGAGGATGTCCCTGATGGGTTTAGGGGGGTTGGACTAGATGACCTTTAGAGGTCACTTCCAACCCCAACTATTCTATGATTCTGTGATTTGTCAATGGGTACCTTTTGGTTTACAGTGACCTTGTGGCTTCGTGTGGCCATGAACATCAAACAAGGGGGCACAGTGTGTCCCATCTAGGAGCTTCCCATATTAAAACCACTACTAATACCTTCTGCGTAGGTTTCATGGTGTTGAGATAGGAGGAACTCCATGGCACAAGGTTGCCATCAGCTAACAGGTTAAGCAGAACTTAGTGGGACATTTGCATTTTCATTCCCTTTTTTCCCTGAGTCACTCCCCACAGCTTAGCTTCCACACCTAAATATAGAAGGGTGATATTTGCACGTTCTTTTGTTCTAAAATGCAATTAATTTTTTATTAGGAGAATTAAATAATTAATATTTTTACTGAAACTTTCCAAAAACAACTCCACTGCTGGAAGGACCTCACGGTGCCTACACCATGAAGATCTGCTCCCTGCGAAACTTTAAAAACGATTCCAGCCTCTGGCGTAAGCAGCAAGATTCAATTTTTGTGACTGTCAGATGGAAAAGGACCCTGCTCTGCCCAGAAACGCGCAAAGTGTTTCATCTCGAGTGATATTTGCCTAAAAGATTTCTCTCTCCAGCTTTCACTCAAACACCTTCTGCCAGTCGTGTCCCAAGGACCAGCTGCTGGGAAATTTAGTAGGGATGTGTATGTAGAGAGAAGGGTGAAAATTGCTTTGCAATTTCTTCCAAAGCTATTCTGGCACGAGATGGACATCCACGGCAGGCCGTATTTATAAAGGGCACTCTGCGGCACTTAGATATGTGTGTGTCCACTTAAGAGCAGGAGCAGTAATTCTAAAGAAGAGATTATAATGATGCAAAAACCAACGTTTCTCATAAGTAGCTGCGGTTGGTTTTTGCCCTGCCCTTTGAGTATTATACAGCATGGGCTATAAAACTGAGAGGGAGCTATGGGATGACTGAGGCCAAGTCTCTCCTTCACTTCTCTCGTTACCAGCAGCGTCACCGTAATGTCCTGTTCATAAATAGAGTGCAAATGGAATATTTAGCCCAGGCCTCTCTTGGCTCATTCTGCCCTCTTTGAAGATGAACAAATGAAGGGTTACTTCTCAGGCAAGGGGAAAAAAAAAAGAAAACAGAAGAAAAATTGAGGTTGATTAACCACAGGCATGCATAATTTATACGGAGTTTGCACATCCTGTGAAAACGGGCCAAAGATGTTTCTTTATAAATTGGGCTCTATGAATTCTAGATCATCTTCAGCATTTATTATTGCTCAGGAAGCTCGAGCAGTATCACAGGCATGCGGCTGTGGGTATTTTCTGACTCAGTTTCCTCTCAGCCAGCCAATTTAAATGCTAAACCCTTTCCTCTGCTGGCATCACCAGAGTCGGTCTTTGCGTTACATTACAACCACTCCTGTGGTTTGTCAGGTGAAGAAGGGAGCGCTGGATGTGAACTGTAGGATTCCCATTGGAAATGATGCCTCCTGGAAGGGAACCAGGAGAAACGCCTTGCAAGTCTAACCTCAGTCCAGGTAGCGTGTTGCCTGTTCTGCGACAAACCTTGCATGTGCCTTTAAGAAACAAAAATTAATGCAAAGCTTATTACAATCCTGGTGGTTGCTAACGCTTTCTCTCTTCCACTGTCCAAGTGTCTGAATTTCAGCTTCAGATGAGTGTGGCCTGCTGGGATTTGAGCTGCCAGTTTAATTAGTGTTCAGTAATTTCAATAATGAGTGACAATTCATTGGGGCTTTTAGGTTGGTCTTCTGTTCAGAAGCAAATCAATAATCCACAGTTTTTCCCCTTCTTTAAAGACAAGAAAGTGGCATGTGAGTTACATCAGATGAGAGAAAATAAATGAGGAAAAGCACAACTCCCTCAGTAACTTGAGAGGCAATTGGCTTTAATGGTGTGGGCAGCCTCCCCGGTTTGTGATGTTATTGGATGAACAGAAAGGTCATTAGTATCTGGAAAGGGGCTCCAAAGATTCTCACAGTAAACAATTTGCCCTGGCTGTAACCATAGTGATTTGGGTAAATGAACACAGGTATACGGATTACTACTGTATTCCCCAGGCTGCCTATATTATTGCCTCAGAAGATATAAAAACAATTGAGGCTAATTGTATGAGAGTGAGTTTATTACAAACATAAATGGAAGGGGAAAAGAAACCAGATATATTCTTCGGAAGCTTTTTTAATCTCTTAATTTTATATGTACATGTGCACATATATACGGTGCCCGAAACACATCTGCAAGAACGCTGTGTCTCCGTAAACATTCACGCACACACCAACTCATGCATGGATAAAATTTCTCTTGAAGTCCTCTCCACTTCGGTCCATGAGGATTTTATCCCTCGTCGCTTGGAAGAGGGATGGTCTCTGCTATGGATACGGTTCTCCACCTGGGGAACCTCAGTGCTGGTTGATGCTGGAGTTTGGGACAAGCAGCACAGCAGGAGCTGCCCAAAATGGCTTTTTTTAAATTCCTGGAGACTGACTAGAACCACCTGAAAGCTATAAAAAATGCATTTACCCCGAGCAAGATGGTGATGTCCCATACTGGGTGTCACCTACCCCACCAG
Organism: Todus mexicanus; assembly: GCA_013389965.1. Taxonomy (NCBI): domain Eukaryota; kingdom Metazoa; phylum Chordata; class Aves; order Coraciiformes; family Todidae; genus Todus; species Todus mexicanus. Next base: position 10,406 of record WEIS01022174.1, on the reverse strand, counting down.
CAGCATCGTACCATCCTCACCCAGCAGCAGCATTTTATTTCTTTATTTTTAAAGTTGCCTTCTCTCCCTTTTGTTACAGCAACAAAGAGGCAGCCTTGGCGAGGGGGGCTGCGATTCGCAGTATACAAACCCATTAAAAAAACACAAATGAAATACCCAGCTGGGAAGGTCAAGTCTAATGAGGTGGTCTGTGGTGAGAAGTGGTAGCTCACAGCATCCCCCATGTAGGCCAGAGGTGATTCCAAGTGAACAGCTGCTTATAATTATTATAATCTGACACTTTTCATCCACCTCAGGTGCTATTTTTTTTTTCTCACAAGAGAGCAGATTAATTGTATATCAACTGATATACATAAAAAAAGGGGTTTGATAGAAGGCTTAATAAAGTAACATTAAATAGGCGCTCCCACTGAAATTCTAATGTGTATATTCTTAATTAAATTCCCTCGTACAGTACAGTAATTCAGGTGCATTCGGATTCCTTTTTCCTCCGCTGAATATAAAGTTTAAAATTATTGTTGCTATGAAACTGAAGGCATATAGGAAAGGAAGGAGGAAAAAAAACAACAAAAAGCCCTGCCAGCCTGACCCACATAGGCCCCTCTTCTGGAGGGAGAAAAAAATGGGTTTAATGCTCCATCTCTCATTCTGCTCCGCGTCTACACGGGGCCTCAGTATTCTCATGTTAAAGAATATGCTCTCCCATTAGAATTTCAATAGAGCCCCACTCCCAGGTGAAAAGGCAATATCCACATTAAAATGAAGATATTATTAAAAAAAAAAAAAAAAAAAAAGAAAGAAAGAAAGAAAAAAAAAAGTACCATGTGCAGCGGTCTATTGACATCACTCTGGAGGGAAACTGTTGATTTAGAGGAGGAGAGGTAACTGGGTATGTGTTTAAATCGAACATTTAATAGCACGGGTTCAGCTGCTGTTTACTGGCCTAGAGGAGCTAAACACGCAATGTTTACATGACTTTACAGCTCGTCCTTCCTCGCGAGTCATAAAACATAACCCAATATTACCCGCGATGAGGAATATCCCAATTAAGCCGCTTCTCTAAATATTGCCTGAGCATTATTACACCGCGTGGCGCGCCGCGAAGAGGAAACTTTCTTTCCAGAGCACGCGTCGTGCTACGTGCGGTGTTTAATCAGACACGTTTAGTACAACCGCTCGGAAAAAAAAATAAAAAAATAAAATGAATGGAATCTCAGGAGTCCCACGACGTTTCCTATTGAAATGAATGAAAGACACATGGGGTTTGCGAAACATTTCAGGCTGGGCCTTCAGAGACCCTGCTGTCTTCCAGCGCTGGCGCTGCGTGCTCGGGGGGGGTGTGTGTTAGCCATGGTGAACCTGCAAAAATAGACCTTGGTGTGACTGCTGGCATTCTCCAGGGGGGTCATGCAGGCCAGCAGCACTCCAGTGTTCAATAATATGCACCATATTATGTTGGATCTGGTCGAGATCAGTTTGGCTTGTTTTGGCTTGGATCTTTTAGAGGATCAGATTTTTGTCTGGTTTTTGTGGGGGGGTTTTTGGTGTAAATTGAAAGTGATAACGTATTTCATTAAAATGAATTGCTGAGATCATTCCACTGCTGTTTCTAGCAGATGAGATCTTTGAATAAGCTTTTCCTCAGAAACTTCACCAAGCTACTGGGGACAATTTCGTGCCTACTCCTGTCTGCTAGTCAACACACACAGGATCGCAGAATCATAGACTGGTAAGGACTGGAAGTGGCCTCTGGAGCTCGTGTTGTGCCACCCCCCTGCCCCAGCAGGGTCACCCCGAGCAGGGGGCCCAGCATCGCAGTGTCCAGGCGCGCTTGGAATCTCTGCACACAAGGAGACTCCACAACCTCTCTGGGCAGCCTGGGCCAGGCTCCAACATCCTCCCCCCTCAACAATTTGCTCCTCCTGCTCAGTGGGAACCTCCTGGCTTCCAGTTGAGCTGAGNTCATAGCCTCCACTGGACTCTCTCCAGTAGCTCCTTGTCTCTCTTGACCTGGGGTTCCCAGAACTGCACACAACACTCCAGATGTGGCCTCACCAGCACAGGTCTCCTCGTATGCCTATGAACACAGAGTAATTCATATGAATCTGTTGGGATGACCCTAGCTGGCCATGGGAGTCACTAGGTCAGTGTTGAGCCTTTGAGCATGTGAGGAGGAATTTGTTTATTTTTCTAAGCTTTAGTTCAAAGCTTAGTGCTGCAGAATGACCTATGGTGTTAGACAGCACATTTCAGCCTAATCCCAAACTTCCTCTGCATTTGGGAGAGACTGTCGTCTTCTAATAATTATTATTCTAATTAAATGTTGAATGTGTTAAGTCATTTTCAGAAATAAAGAAAATACTGTCTGGTCCTTAAAAAGCTTTAGGCTGGAGAGAAAGACACGTAGCACTACTGAGGTAAAGTTACACCATGTTTTGATACCAGTGGTTTAATGAACCCCAAATTCTCCCAGCCTCACCATCATCAGGTGAGCTGTTCACCTTACACATCGAAGCAGAAGTAGGACTTGCAGAAATATTTTAATATGTTTTTACAATTTACTCCAACATGTGTATTCAACCAGAACTAGATCCTATACAAGCGTGTTTGTTCTGTTTTGTATGACATGACCCTTTAGAAAACATCAGCTTCCACTCCCACCAGAGCCAGGAAAAGAAGGAACATCTTCCAAAAACAATTTACAATTCATCAAGCTACTGCAGGATAAAAAAATAATTGTTGGTCTGTCCATTATTTAACTTGAACATGCACAAAATGCTTATTGGAGAGGGAAGAAAAGTCCACCCGGTATCGTTTGGGACCTTTGTGTTTTCCCTGTACTTTCCAGTTTGCTGAGGTGTGTTCACAGAGATCTATGTTTCCCAGAGACCCAGCTTTGCTCCCACACATCACAAGTTATGGCCAAGACTTCTCCAGTCTCAGTTGCCTCTGAGCCCTTCGGTCTTTCGGCACAGAGAAAGGAAAGGTGTTCCATGGAGAGTGAGAAACTCTACATCCTTGTGTGCTAAAGCAGGGCAGAAGTACTAAATACAATGGTGCTGTCTTCTCCTGCTTTAAATTATGCAGCCCCTTGCATCATGTAGATGCAGTTGGTGACAATCATGGGAGGCCAGCCTGGTGGAGTCTCCTGTCTTTCCATCTGCATTTCATTGCATCGTTTTTCTTACGAGTTTGGCTTCCAAATATTCCACCAGCCATCAGAAAAAGCCCGAGGAAGCCCTTCGCACAGGATGAAACCTCAAAAACTTCTTGTGCAGATGGAGTTTGAAACTAAAAGGTGACATATCTAAGTGGAGCATTCAAAGAAATACTCAAAATGAAGTGTTTGGCATGACTGGTATGGACTGCAGCCGACTCCAGTTGCAGTGAATAATTAGAGTCGTATTTGCACTTGTCCGTGATATCTTTTAAAATGAATTAGAGAGTCATCGCCCTGCTGCCTCCCGGCAAAGGGAATTAAACATTTATGCATCAACAGTTTATTAAAGACAATAACCTCTCTTTTAAAACGGCTGCACTTAGCAGTTATTAGGGGGGGAAAAAAATAAAGAAATGTGGCCGCGTGGCAATCTCTCAGCAACTTGGACTAAATTTGTAACAATCAAGCGTTTCCATGCGGCTGGCATTCCAATCTCAATTTCTTAGTGGAAAACGAGATACACCACTGCGTATTTTAGAAACGCCAGTTTACCCTGGAAGGGTTGTCATCCTTCCCACTACAAGCCATTGGTGGCGCTGAGCCGATAGCAGCAGCGTTCAAAACTTTTGAGCAGCTAAAAGCAGTGTATGGAGCCTGACGGGCATTGGCTTACCTCCTGCACACCGCTCGCCTCGCTCTTATGCTGAGTGCATCTAAATACTTCAGCTGGATGGGACAAAAAAACCTGCTGACATCATCCGTGAACTCGGTGCTCAGATTTTCCTGTAAGCAGATCCTGAAATAACCATGGGAGAACAGCAGTTAGATGAGGAGAAACGCGAAGATCCTGATTCAGCAAAAGCTTTTACAAAGGTATTTAAAGTTAAGCACATGCTTAAGTGCTCTGCTGAATCAGGGCCTGGGGGAGGGCTTGTTATCTATGAAAGATTTCGAAGTGGGAAGGTGGAGGAGGAAAGCAAGGTGCACGGTTACAGCAGGAGCGGAAAGAGAAAAGGAGGTGTGGGGAAAGTTTTGGGGTTGGGGTTCTTACTCTAACTCGCTCAAGAAACCCAGCAAAGATGCACAGAAACAAATATCTGGTAAAATTAAAGCAGAGATACAGCAAAGGGAGTAGGGCGAGGAACTGGAAGCACGTGGACTGACAATGAGGCACGTGAAAAGCAGAGGGAAACTTTGATGCTGTGTGTGGAAGGACAAAATACTTCAGGAAAAATAAGGAAAAAAAAATAAGAGAGCTTTTGAATTTTAAAACTGGATCACAAAGGTCTCCTCAGCATCAGTTCTAAAAGGGAGGGGAAGATACAGCTTGAATTCAGTTTGCCGACTCTGGTGTTAAACTGGTAGCAGAGGCAAGTTCAGAGGCTCTGGAGTATGAGAGGCTTTGGGCCAGCAAGCTGGGGGTAGCTGGACGAGTCCTTTAGGGGAAAGCAGTTTGGTGTTGAGGACCCATCCACATATTACCTATTTTGGGGCTGGGCTGCTGGTGGACCAGCCCTGCTACTGCCAATGCCAGTGGTCCCTCTCCCTGGACTCACCATTTCATCTTCTGCCCTCAGCCCCACCATGCCACCCTTTGGGGATGGCCTGGAGCATATGGATGCATCCCTTAGCTGAGTGTCTCTCGGGGACCTGTGGTGAGCGTGCTTCTTCACTACCCCCAGCCATGGGTGAGGATATCCAACAGAACTGGGCCAGGATGGGTGCCACAAGTCCACCCTTGATCCTGGCCTGAAGGCAGAGCACCGCCACCAATCACGATGCTCAACCCCATCATCCATGTGGGGTTTTACCCATCTGGTAGTCCTCTCAACCAGGTGATGACATCCTATGCTGGACACCAGTCTCATCAACCTTTTGGGAAGGGTAGAGCTATAGGATCAGTCATTCAGGCAGGTCCCAGGGGCTCAGGCAGGTTAAGTTGTTTCAAGCTCATGCTCTGCAGAACCTCTTTCCAGTTTGAAACGCGGTGCAGCAAGTGGGAGCAACTCCATGATTTCCTTCAAATGTGCTTTCCTAATCCAAACTAGCTCCATTAGTGACCCTTCCAGTTTGGCCACTGACTATGCAGGGGGCCTAAAGCCAGAATGTAAACTCAGAAGGCACAAACAGACCTAAGTGTCTTAAGAACTTTTAAAAAAATTGACAATAATTTCAGGCGACTGGTCTCTTTTAAGCCCGATGAGTCCTTGTTCTTGAACTGGAAAGGAAGAGGAGGCTCACTTGCCAAAAAGGTTTTATCCTGCGTCGTTCTTCCAGTGGAGAAAACGCGCCGCGTATTTGTGGGCTGTGTTTGTTCTTGGAAGCAGACTTCCTCTGCGTGTTTCTTTGATTATGCCCGGGTAATATGATGATTATCACATTTCAGTAACTGTTGCTGTTCCCCAACTTGACCTGTTGCAATAAATTAAAATGGGCACTGTGCTTAGTCCCGTATCAGGGTGCTTTAATCACGTAACGTGACCGTTAGATTCTCTGTCCACAAAATTGGCCGCACGTTGGGTCAAATTATCAAATTACATTACTGGAGTAATATTGAAATCATGCGAGTGGGTTTTAAATCCCAGTAGTTCATGAACTTTTTTTAATATCTGCCAAGGCGAACAATGGGACCCTTTGCAATCCCCCAGTGAGCACCTATTAAAACCACAATTTACAACTATACATATCATCTAACGTGTTAACCAGGTGTTCCAGTGTTATTGTTTGAAATTCTACCTAGGTTTAAATCAAATGAAGAAAAGCCAAAAGTCCAATTAAAATCCCACATTGCCTCTTTATCGTGTGTAGGTGAAAGACATTTGTTACAGATTTAATGGCAGAAATCTCATAAAATCTTAGGCCATCCTCTTTTCTTCCCAGTTTCTCGTTTCTCGCTCAGATTCTCACAGCTTACTGGCATTTCCTGTTCTGAGCTGTAGAAAAAAAAATAAAATAATAAAAATAGAATAAATCTAGGAATTTCTGGCTTAATTTTAGTAGCATCCTGGACACTCCAGCAGAATTTGACAATTGAGTGTTGTCATGGGATATTAAAATCCTGCAGTGGGCCCATTTAAGCTATTATTTCATAGGCTGTCCCTTAATCAGTTCCATCCCTCGGCTGCGCACTCTTTGCCAACATGTGTCTATTTTATTTAATAGTTCAGTGACAACAAATTTATGTTGCTAAGCTCCAAAAAGTAAACCTTACCAAAATACCTCCCCAAACTGCCTTTACAGACATCCACCAAAGTAATATGGAATTCAGTTGTCTTCACTTGGCCGTAATTACTTCCAGACCCAGGCTGCCTATCTTTGTCTCTGGCCATTTTTCTCATTCCACCCGAGCCCAGAACTTGTGGTGTTTCTTTACATTTATGGTTTTCTACTTAGATTTCATTGTCACCCACCCCTCCTACCTTTTGATTTTAGCAGGCCTTGACGTTTAACTAGTGACCTAGCTCTCCCTCCAAATATATGTTTTCTTCTCCGTTTGACAAAAGACTTGGGTTTTCAGTGCCCAATAAAACAAATTAATTCTCTTTCTGCGAGACAACCTTCCCCACCCCCCCTTCTTTTTCTCAGGCATTGAAAAGTGGGACAGCGAAAAAAAATGTCACCGTTGCCTCGCTAATTTGAAAGCCATCGAATAATATGATAAATGAGATCAACTTTTTGTACAGAATTAGTGAAACTGGCAAAAAATAAATGTGTCAGTTACAGCACATCTGTTCTCTTTTACGCTTTACTTAAGAAAATAATTTGTGCCAGATTTTACCCACCCATAATAATTACACAATTTTTACAGATGTAGTTTGTAACAGCTTCACTTTGGTCCAAAACCTTTACTATGACTTGCAATGAATTTACTTCTTGGCTTGTACTTTATTATGCTTTTGCAATAAAAGGGCTGAGGTAAAGTTATTTGTTTCCAGCTCCGCACCTTCTACTAACGTTTTTATAAACAAAACCGCTAGGCTAGAAATGATTGTTGCTGTCATCACCACTGTTACTATTGCAATTACTCCGCTTTTTTGCATTTGGACATTTAATTTGGCATTTGCTCAGAGTCTGTTTTCCTTGTTCTTAATTATCTGTTCTTTGGGAGCACCAGACCAGCGAGAAGGGTACTCATGCATGTCCAGCTGCAAATGATAAAACATCATGACTTCCACTGATATTTAAAGACAACAGTACTAATCGTTGGAAATGGATCCTGGCTATAAAATTTTGAGCCAGCTCCAGAAAATCTCGGCGTTTCAGGAGGGTTAAGACCCAGAGCTTTGATTTGGCCCCTGGAAACGCAGCTCGAGATCCAACGTTGAGGCCGCTTCCATGCCAGGGACTCGGTGTGGGCCAGCCTCTAATTGTAACAGCATGGCAGGCAGTGCCACCGTCGTTAGGCTCTGTCTCACATTTACATCGATTTGCAAAACTTTATAAATCAGATGCAAATATTTTCAGCTGCTGAAACTTGCCATAAAATACCTTGGCCTTAGCCCAAATGAATTCTGACATCCAATTTTTTAAAAGCAAAAAAAAAAGGAAAATAAGAAAAAAAAAAGGAAAGAGAAGTTGCAGTTTCCTACCAAAAGCAGATAGGATGTATTGGGTTTCTTTTTCAGGGCCAGATACTTAAAAAAATTGATTCCAAGGGAACAGCACATTATTTCATGAGCAGAAGCAGCCTGGTAAGGCTACTTTGGAAGAAGATGCCCCATTTAATTAAGAGACATTGGCGGAGTAGTGACCACAAGCTGGTTGTGACCTCGTAAATTCAAACCCTATTACTTTTAAAGGGGAAGGGTGACGAGTTGAAGAGCCGTGACGCTCTCAGCAATCACCGAGCGTATGCATCGGGCACCCATCTAGATCTATCTCTGCAGCACTAACCGATATTATTGTTATTATAATTCATGGCATAAACTGTAACCACTTGCAACCGCTACACGCGGCACAACCCAATTAAGAGCAACAGAAATGGCTGCAGTTAATGGGTCCAATGACATGATAATGCGTTCAAAGGGTCAGCGCCCTACATCGCACATCAATGGCAGTTGACACACTGTTTTTTAATGCCACCACTTAAATATGCATTAGAGGTTTAAACGCAGCATTGAAGTAATGAGAAGGGTTAGGCTTAAACTTCTAAGTGCAAGTAAAGTGTGACCTGCAAATATAAGTGTTGATAAATTCAGGGTGGGCTTTTTCTTTTTTTCTTCCCCCGAACCTAAATGGACTTTAAAGATTGATGTGTTTTTAACTTAGTGCTCCGGCAAAACCCAAAACATTTACTGGGTTTACTCAAAGCAGCGAAACCTTCAGCAGATGAGGCCTGTAAATGGGACAGGG
>WEIS01022164.1:0-18764 GCA_013389965.1 Todus mexicanus | reverse complement strand
TTTTTTTTTTTTTGTAGTTCTTTCTTCCTGACATAATCAACTATAAAATTCTCTATTTTAAAAGTAAGTAGAGCAGAAAGGAGATGCTATGAAAATAAGTAACTTCAAAGTTATCTATACCTTTGGTGTCCCACAGATGCATTTAATCACCTCTTTTTTTTTCTTTATTTTTTTGTTGTTGTTGCCCAGGACACTTGAACCCCTGATAAACTGAACTAGTGCCTCAGCACGTTGACTTGGAGCTCTCAAACTGTGATGCGTGTACAGACACAACATGCAAACCACTTCAAAATGGTAAGTATCTGTGTGGCTAACGTCCATTTCAAGGATGTCCAACCTTCCCTACTGTCCAATGACAGAAATCGGGAAAAAGTTTGGAAGTCAGTTCCCTAATCCATGAAAAAACCCCAACCTGAATTCCCTACTGCCTTTATGACCTCCTCTAGCCAGCTACTTATTTGCTAAGGTAGAGGCACTTCTTTAACAACCACGAGAAAAACACAACAACACCACACACAGGGGTGTGGAACGATACAGCAGGCCTGAAACACGCATTGAAAGTCAAACTGACTTAGCTAGAATTGTTAACTACCATTATACTTACAGCTAAATTGAGATCTGAANACTACCATTATACTTACAGCTAAATTGAGATCTGAAATATTGAAGACAGCTGTAAAGCTCAGCACTGAGTACATCCCATCCCAGCTCAACCACTCCAAACTCTAATTCTAGGTAAACTGTGAGGATGTGAATCCCATGAAGAATAAGAGCAGAGTTTATACTGTGTTCAGAAAGATTACTCACATTTCTTGAGGGACTAAGCAAAAATTGGATGAAGATTTTCTGTTACGTTGGACAAAGAAGATCTCCACACTGTACTACTGCCACAGATGCAACAAAAGAGAAGTCGGTCATACTCCCTGGGGCTAAAGTTCCTACCTTAGTGCAGCTGTCAGCCAACACAGAGCAGCTGCTGTTCAATATTACATAGCATATGCGCATACAAAGCGTCTCTCGCTCTTGTTTGCAGGAATTCCTGCTGCTGGTGGTTTGGTGGCCTTGCCTGAACCGTCTTGGCATAGTCCATAATGGCAGTGTACAACAGTGAACTGTATCCTTCTACAAAGGGATTTCAAATGCTTCCTAAGCGTAATCTCCCTTCCCAAGTGCTTTCTGAATTGCAACTTACTTTCCACTTGCTCCTCCCAGTGTTTAGAAGAGCTCCTGTTGCTTTGGAAGCTCCATGACACTGAGTAAAAGCGGCCGTCAGGCACATTTATCACTATGTTACAGAGCTCCAGAGTGAAAACAGAGACAAGATGCAACTAGACAATCTTCTGGACTGCTGAACTTCCCAAGGCACTCCCTCACCAACACCGCACTTCTCCATTTATTTTTTTTTTTTTCTTTTTTTAAAGTAGTGAAACAGAACCTAACACAGAATCCCTTTTCTCCTCTGGTCCTTCTTGTTCTTTGAGAAAACAGCTATTAATTAAAAAGTTTATGTTTGTTTCTTTTTGAAGCATGCAAATTCTTTTTACTTTCAATGATGATTTTTTTTTTTTCTGGTAAAAAAGAACTGCTCATACTACATATTTGCCCAGCTTGTCATGCTTTCTTTCAATTACTAACCATATTTAGCTCAATGGAACAAGAACTGTGATAATCTATACTTCAGTAAAATGGAGTCCTGACCCACAGGTGCTGTAACAATTTCAAGATATCTTAGGTCTACAGAAATTTCTGTACAGGTACAGAAATGACAGGACAGCATGTCACTAAAGGAAAAAGAAATCATTCACCCTATCACTGGAAAACCTAAAATACTCAAAAGGTCCTCTCCTCTTGACTGCTAGGGAGGTGGTGATGATACATAAACTTAAGCCTCATAACGTGGTAGGAAATGTCGTCTTTGCTATTCCTGACTGGCTTGAGGTATAGTTGAGAACCACGCGTCCACAATATCTTTGCAAAGCTCTACTGGTCTCCGACAGGTCACAACACAACACATGCTGGATGCCCCCAAAAAGAAGTCTAAATGCTGGAAACAATTTCCTCTGCCAGACAGAGCTGTCAAATTCTAGTTCATTAAAAGCATAAATGTTTCTTTGAGAGTACTGTGGATTTAAACTGTGTTTTATCGGTGACATTTACCAATGCAGTATGGTAATTCAGTCATTTGAATAGCTGGTATTTCTTTGCAACACATCTTTCTCTATTTAGCACTGAGAAGCTAAGGCAGAGTAAGCCTTTTAGATGAGACATTATTACCAGTAACAATCTTTTCCCCCCACAAAATGATATCTAGTGTTTGCCTTTTCATAATCAGTCCAATCTGGAGTAATTTTTCTGCCCAACACACTTTCAGGGAAGCTTATTTTCTACTAAAAACGTCATTCCCAACAGCATTAATAAAATCTGCAGGTGAGCACTTCAAGGGATAAAATACAGGTGCTACAGTGGAGATTTTCATAGTACTTCCCTTTTCTTTGTAAAAACAACTTTCTGGGCTGAAGTTTTCTTTTAGCCTTTGCCCAGGGCTGAATCTGTTGAAAACAGAGTCCTAAAAGGTTCCTAAATATCAGAGGGATGTATGCTCTAAAGCAAACTCTCAAAAGAAGAATGGAGATGAGAAGGACGAGCATATTTAAAACTTCATGCACTCGCATGAGTGAGGGAATAACATGGCGCCTGTGGCAACTCAATTTGCTAAAGCAGAAGGTCCAATCATTCATATTTCTAATAAATTCAGAAGATTTTATTCTAAAATTGTTAATTGCTTCCAAAGTTAACAACTAGAATTTTGAGGGGGAAAAAAAAATCATAGAAAAGGTTTTTTCGCTCACAACTCTCATGAACTCAGCCCTTTGGGACAGTCTTCACCCAGGGCAGTCCTCTCTGCACGTCCCTTGAGCAACCCTTTCCCTGAGCCAGCAAAACTCCCATGGGGAATGAAGGTAGGGCAGCTGAAATGAGGTTACCTTTTCTGGATTTACTTCCAGCTGTTTGGAGAGGTGCTGTAACCTATGCTGACAGAGAGAGGTGGCAGCTTAGGGGCTGTGCCTGTGGTGGAACTTTCTGCCAGCACAAACACGTCAGCAATGCCGCAGTGGTGGAGAATGAAATGCAGACAGGAGCACTACTCCTGGGAGTCATGCTGGGAGACAGATTAAGCTGCAAAAATGCAGGAATCTGCTTATAAATGCAGGTATGTTCTTATCCCTGTTCCACAGAGAATCTCAGATTTAGCAGATCCCCACATTAAGTATTTATAAAGCACATGAGAGAGTGAGTCCATCTCTCACTATTGCACCTGGACACATGAGGAACAAGAGCCCATTTCCACCTGAAGCCTCACCTTGCAATATATTCCTAAAATGTCTAGGTAAGTACTACTAAATAATCACAGACTTTATATGGGATAAAACGTTTTCATAATATGACTAGGTTTTAACCCCTACTGTTTAACCCTCGTCAGCTGTTTCTCCTCCCATCTCAAGTGAGCAGAGGCTGTGCCCCCAGTGCGAGCCGTGTCTGCTTCACCCCCAGCTTTTCTCACATTCCCTTCATTTCTCTTCTTCCCGTTGTGCTCTTCATCATTTGCTCTGCAGAGCTCCCAGAAGTGCTGCATCTCACACTTCTGCCACTCATTCCTCTCTCTGCTTGCAGCTCTGCTCTGCTTGGCTTGCAACCAGAGCACCCACAGCTCACCAGAGCACTAGGGGCCATGGGCCCCACCTGCTGATTGCAAAGCAGAGGCCTGCAACGTGTCCCATCCCTTTTCTCCTGCCCTATGCCACCATTCTTCTTTCTATGTCTCCTCAGACCTCACCTCCATTAGCGTAATTCTGTGGAATTCAGATACTTCACTCAAAGTAATAAAATCTCCCATGGGCATCAGATAGGCTCAGGTAGAGAGCTAATTTAGTTGCAAAGAAAAACCCAGTGCTCTCATGAGAATGCAGGGATGGGCATACGTTTTTACGCAGTGGTAAAAGTTGTGGTGTCTATCCCATGGTATCTAATACACATCTCCACCTGCCTCACAGGTTGGGTGCCTGACAGAAATAAGACGCTGGAGTATTTTTGAGTCTCTGCACTCTTATGTATGCTACAACTATTTGAAACAGCAATGACACTGAGGATCAACTCATGAAATATTTGCAATGCACTTCTATCCTGCAGGAACGCTGATACTCAGAAAGATGTTTGTGCAATAACCCATTCAAGAGCGAGACAGGGGTTTTGTTATTTACAGCCTGAATGTCTCGTCTGTATTCAAATTAAAACTGGCACCACTTATCAGTAAACTTTTTTTTTAATAACTCCAATTAATTTTTAATATTTAGAGAGCCTGTGAACTGCCACATAATAATCTTGTTTTCATTTTCCTCAGAATACTTTTGATGAAAGCACTGCTATCCCCACCGCACAGCTAGGGACAATGCACGAAGTCCAAGACACTTGGTGAATTACTGTGCAAGAAGTTCATCAGGAACTAGCCAAGAATTTCTAGAACCCACCCAGCCCTCACAAATCCAAATGTGCTGGAAAAACACTCTGTGCAACTTAAGATGTTGCACATCTTACACGTGCAACAGATATCACAGCTGCCATATCACATATCTGCTACTAATATCTGATAGATATTGAACAGCTAATGGCCACTTACCATTTCTTTATATGATTGTGGCTTTGTCTTCACACTATATAGACGCCGGCATGCAATCATAACAGCTTATCTAAACCAGAGAGAATTTCTCTGCAGAACCATATGAGGCCAGAACGTGGCCATACGCATGTCCTCAGATCATCAGGACTTCAGCAGTCCTCCTACTTTAAGTAGTATGTACTTGATTGGGGAAGTATTTTTATGCCTTTCTTTTCTGACAGTTTCACCCAGATTGGTTAATACGCTGCTGTACTTTAGATCATCCTGAATAATTAATAAAGAGTTTGCCAGTTCTTGAATATATTAGCAGTGAAGAAATATTGCTTGAACTTGTGAACTGGGATCAGCTTGCTGCAGGAGAGAAAAATCTTTTCTCCTCCCTTCATTGCTTCTTACAACAATACGTTCAAAGACTTCTTTTGAACAAAAAGACAACATTGCAAGCTACTAACACTCATTAAATATAATAAATCTGTCTCTTTTGTTCTACACATACATGGCGCTGGAACGCCTGAACTGCAATTACAGAAGGAACATCTTAAAAATTAATCACTCTCCCTCTCCTTCAATAATCATAACACAGGCATTTACCATTCCAAAGTAGTCTTAAAACAATCATGGCTAAAGGTACTCTGAAGTTCAAACAAAAAAAGACAGGACGGGTGACAAATCCAAAAGGGAAGAAGTCATGCACTCTTCTCTGCTCTCTTACAGTCCCTGCCAACTTCAGTAACTGCTCCTAACCAGTGACGCAGAAACAAGAGTAAGGAGGCCAGGGTTGTACCCCAGACTGCCACAGACCATCTGAGTGATATAGGGCAGGTCATGGTCACTCTTTGCCTTCATTTTTATATCTGACAAACAGTCTCTCAACAAAATATTTTTGGTTGGTTGGTTGTTTTTTAAAAATACAAAACGACAGCAAAAAAAAAATCTGACTCCTAAGGACTGGGATTTAAAAAAAATAAATATTCTATTTACTTCATTACGAACACTAAGAGCAATGCCAAAACTTCTCTTGCTCACAGACTTGTCTACAGCTCTCCCCTGTGGACTCTCTCATATTTTCTCATGAAGTACGTGCTAGTAAGTGTTGTTGAGCAAGGGTTGCAACGTTGGAAGTGGTCCTGAAGATCCTACATGGTAGCAGAAAAGAAAGATTTCAGATTTGGCTTCCACTCTTCATTCTCTCACTGCTGTTCATTTACTAAGTCAGAAGAATATTTTAGAAATATACTGAAAAAAAATTAGAGATGTGGATAATTTGGATAAACACACTAAGAAAAACCTCCGAGCTTATTTCCGAAACCTTAACCAAATGCACAAAGCCAGCAAACTCATGCTGACTGCCTATTTGTAGAACTTGTTGGCACACTTAGGAGTTTTGTGAATATTAATGAATAATTTTAGAAGGACAGGGAACTAACCTATGTTCAAAACTCCTTACAGGTATTGTTACTTGCGTTTTTTACCTCATTCGAAGACAGTTGTTGACTCAGTTCACAAAACCACAGAATGTTAGGGGTTGGAAGGGATCTCTGAAGATCATCTAGTCCAACCCTCCTGCCAGAACAGGATCACCCAGAGTAGATCACACAGGAACACGCCCAGGCAGGTTCTGAAAATCTCCAGAGATGTTCCATTACAGCTCTATTACATTAAACTTATATTTTTATAAACATCTTAATGACAAAAAAAGGGCCACAGAGTCAGAAGTGCTATTAAAATAATGTACAGACTGGTAACTTGCTGTCACAGCCAGGGCTGATTTTCTGGAACACTGAGAAGTTTGTAATAAGATACTACACAGCCTTGTCGTCAACTCCTTAACACCATTTTAATTTCATGCTTTAAGAAAACACTGAAGCTGCTTGTGCACAAAGGAAAGTATAACCTACATCCACAGTTACATTCAGAATTCATCCTTCAATGCTTTAGGCCTCTAACCAATCTTTAGATAACTGATCATCTTGTAGACTGGAGTGCACCATCCTGCCTTTTAGGCTTTCTTTATCTCACTATACTGGAAACATATTGGGAGCATAAAAATCTCTGTCTGCAGAGGGGATCAGTATGCGCAGTAGGTGATAAATTATCCTGAAGATACACTATAAAGCTTTGACGGGCGAAAGGCAGACCACTCAGCTCCTTACGCTGGGTGGTGTATAACAGCAGTTGACATCTTTATCAGAGAGCTCTTACTCCATTTCCATTATTATAATATCCAGAATAACTTCACTGATCTGGGTATGTTAAAAAAACGCTTTCCCGCCTCTAACAAAGAGACACATTTTTGTAAATAACTTTATGCAGCAGACACCGCTTTCTAAAAGACCTGTTCTTGGGGCTAATAAAGGAAAACCCCAAACATGTTCATACATAAATTAACCGCAGCCAAGGCTCTGTAATGCACTGCTTGAAAGGCAATTTTTAAACTATGAAGCAGTTAATTTAGCCGTAAACCTGACCAGCTTACACATTTCAGCAACTTTTCACTATTGTACTACGCTGTTATACTTAACATAATTACTGTAAATGGTACAATTATGATTTAGCATGTATATTCAATGTCAATGATTAACACAGACTCTTTGGTATGCGCAGTGTACTGTCTAGTGCCCAAGGTTTTACAGAGATAAATTTTTGGGAAAAACCCCTAGTATTTCTCCACCATACACAAAACCATTTTACCACACAGGCAGCTGTACGAAGAGTAGATTTGCAGTTGCACATACAACTTCCAATGTAGCATTTCTTTATATTCAGCTGGTCCAAATAGAAGTTACCATTCTCTCCGAGCCCAGCACTTCTCAGAGGGAGATCTATAAAAATGGCTACTACTTCAGATTCTTAATATAGCTTTTGGCTTACCTTGCTCTTTTGGGATAGGAAAGAGATAAAAAATTAAACGAATTTATAAAAATTTAAAAAACCTCTTCTCAGTGCAAATTTTAGTAGCTAATATGGTAGAGAAGATACCTTTTCTCTTTTCAGAACTGCATAACCACTTTCAACATTACTTAAAACATATATACATACACATATGGATCATCTCCCAATACATATAGATAATCACAACTAAAAAGAGACCAGGGCAGCAATATTTCAGCTCAAAGGTAAAAGCATGAGAGATTTATCCATGAAAGAAATCAAGTAACTACAGCCCAAACTCCACTAAACATAAACTTTTTAACTGTTTGCTAAAAAAAATTCTAACTGAAAAATTGCACAGAAACAACACAGTGGTGTAGAAACACACTGGTGTAAAACCAGGAATATTTTTTTGATTCTTACCTAGACTAGACCTAATTTAAAATAATATCTCAACATGTATGAGACAATGGTCTTACACAGCATCCTTCTGGCAAATTACATCATCAAATAAAATAATGTACTAACCTCCAAAATAAAGACTCAGAAACCTGAAGTGTAAGACACATTAAGGAGACTAACCTCGTAGAATTTTAAATTTCCTGATCGAGTAATTATGTCAATTTCTTGTTTGCCACATACTTTGCCCTAAGAGGGGTTAGTTGATACAGTAGAAATATGGAAGAACACTTGGTATACAGCAGCCTCAGCTGAGGTCCTTAGACTCAGAGAGGCAATATGGCACAAAAGGAGGACACAGGCCAGGGTCAGCAGTGAAGGATGACCTGTAAGGCAGGGAGGTTGGACTAAATCACTTTTGAATGTACCAACCCAAGCCATTTTGTGCTTCTACACCTGTGTCCTATGATTGGCTTAAGTTTTGAGGTCAGAGAAAGAGACCAATGTTCCCATCCGGAGATGACCCCAGAGCTGAGGACCAGAGGTACAGGCTGTCATGCTGCAGTGTCTGACTCATGGATATAGGAAGGAAGAGAAACAGTGGGTCACTGACCATGTTTTGGACAGGGTGCCTACAACTATATGGTATTTTTGCCTTGAAATTCAGTCAGAACACTTGAAGATTCTCCTGATGCAGATTTTACAAGACAAAGTAAGCATGCATAGCAATCCAAAGAAACACAGCTTTGCTTTTTGCTTTGAAAGGTTAAGATGAAGCACAGGAAAAGAAGAGCATAATTGTTGTAAAACACAGTATTGCCTGTCGGGAAGAATTGTTTTTGGAGAGTCTCCAGTTGCCCAGTATGAGGCATTTCCATTTACATCCTTATCTGAAAGAACAGTAAATTAAGTTACAAGCTTACTTTGTCAAGACAGGCATGAAAAATGACATACACAAATAAAGGAAGGCAGATATTTCCACTTTCTGATGTACAGCTAATGGCACGTGGATCAGTTATTAAAAACACAGGACACTTATCAAGTGTGCAGCATACCTATTTCTTTTCACCATGGCTGTGTCTGAAAGGTAGTAAAGAAATTATTTTGGGGAACTGCACAAAGCTGCAGGATTAGCACAGAAGAAAAAGACCCTAACAGACAGGCTGTGGAGAAGTATTAAAGCAAAGGAAATTGCTTTTGGAGCAAAGGAATGCAATGAAAAGTGCAAACCCCCAGGACTAGTAAGCTAGAAGGGAGGAGGATGTCCCAGCTGATGCAGCAGCAGGAGATTGCCAGCTGGTGGCAAGAGTCCTCTCCACACTAACATGAAAGTCCACCTTTGTCCTCTGCTATCCTGACTGTGTTGAGCTGTCCCTAACTGGTGTCTGATATGCAAAAGCCAAGGCCACAGAACGCAGAAGAGTTAGCTAAAAACACAAAGGTTTTACTCAAAATGGTGAAAATTCAGGACTTTGTGACTAGGACAGCAACCTGGTCTGGCATGCGTAAGGCTTACAGTAGAATATATGAACATACCTCTAGACTGCTTTCTTTTCTATTGACTGTTAATAGCAAGACAAGCATAAAGCACACTTATTTAACACAGAAAATCAATAGTATCATGCTAGTTCCTATTGAGAGGGAGTGGGAAGAGTGAGGAGTCTCAAAGGAAGTTAAGATTATTTCAAAGGAGAAAAAAAACACTAGCCTGAGTTCTGTTGAATGATGGAAGCGTGAAAGAATTAAGATGGCTATGATGTATAAGAATATTGATTATTCCCAGGGAAACTGTATTTAAGTGGAGCAGCAACTCTCATCAGTGAGAGACTAAATTAGTGCCAAGATCTGTCTTATAAAGACATCAGCAGACAAAAAGGTTCCTCTACTCAAATCAGGAAAAGAGAAAATGCTGACTTCCAACCTGATAAATGTGTAATAGAGCTACCAAAATAGAAACATTTTACACATGAGAAAACCAGGCATTTCCCAGCACAGATCTGAAAGAGAAGCAAATCTACAGAGGAGGGGATGATTGATAAATATTTGAGTTCATACATTTTGAATAATGTGGCCCCATGCAGCAATCTAAAGAACAGGAAAATGCATTATATAAGTTTGATTGTGATATTCTCTCTTCCTATTAACGGATCTCACTGTATTAGCATCTGACTCTTTCATGCTTCCACAGAATAAAACACTAAGTAATTTTGAGCTATACTGACTAATAACCAAAGATTTCCGATTTTTCAAGCTAGGCTGATACAAATAGTTTCATTCACATACGGATCTGTTTGCAGCTGTACTGTAATGGCCATTAAATGTTTCACAGCACCCAAGCTAAAAAACAGATGCCTCTTATTTGCAGACACATAATGCTACTATAATGTTGGAAGTTTCCACCAAAAAAATGATCCAAAATACCAAACCAAACCTTTTTACACAGAGAAAGAAAAATTATCAGACATAATTCATTTTTTTATATATATATTAAGTTATTTTTAGAAACTAAGATATGTTCCCTTCTGAAGAGGGAAGGGGTCTTACCCAGACAGGTTTTCCCACAGCTGCTTTTATAACCTCAGAAGACTCAGAGTAAGATGCAAGTAGTATTTTAAAGTTCCGAGTGATAAAACCAGAGACTATGGAGATTTACAGTAACATAAAATGTACAGTGCTCTAGCAGGCAAATTAACTTCACGAGTGTGACATGCGAGTGCAGCCCTGAAAAAACACACGCTGCTCTCTGTACTTCATCACACACAACAGCCTTTGGCATCCGAAGCATAGATAGAAATAGCTTATGAAAGACATGAAACAACAGAAACTCATCCTGGATATAGGTTCTGAATTTCCCTGCCAGTTGTTAAGGCAGAGCATGCACTGACCCAGGAGGGACTCCTCTGAGCAGTTACCAGAAATACAAAAGAATTATACCCCACGATAACTTTAGCACTGCACATGGAAAAAATACTCCTTTTATCAATAGAAAAGCAGAAGGGGAAAACAGAACCTATCTTCCTAGCAGGAGCACAGCGTGGGACGCGCAAGGGTTTTAACTGAAGCAGCCCCTACACCTTTCCGTATTCAGAGTTCTTTGTTGCCTGACAGTAAACTGGAAGGACGGTCATATTTCAAAGTAAAAACATTAGGCTGTGCCTCTGGAAGGTTGCGACAGAGCCCCTGAATGAATAAGAAGGAAAGCACGTTACCTTTGGAAAGTCTCCTCAGGATCTGACAGCGGCATTTAAAAGAGACAGCTATCATTCTGGCTGCCTGCCTCCCCTGGCAAAGCGCGCTCAGGGCTCCGCTCGGGTGAATGCAGCAGAAGCCTGTGAATTCCTCCTCCCGCACATACCAGGCAAAAGGTAGCCCCGGCGGGGAGTGACAAAGCTTAATTCCTCTTGGCTGATGCAGAGATCAGCTCCGTGTCACCCGGCAAAGCTGTGTCATTCACTACTACCACCACCGCCACCACCGCCACCTGCGCGGGGAGATGAAGGGCTTAAAAAGCAGGATTTCTTTAAAAGCTAGAAAGCATCCAACTGCACACGCCGAGGCAGATATTAGAGGGAGTCCGTTCACCGGTCTCTCACATTCCCTGACTGTGCAGGGAGTGATGGTTGCTGTACCAGGCAAGGGGCCCCGTTTTTCAGCAGACGTGGCAATTTTTGTCCTCTTTCCTCACATCTTTCCTTTCCCTCACGGTTGCCTCTGGATAAATAGGGCAAAACCACCAGGAATCCTACTTCTAGGGGAGAAAGAGCCTATTTCAAATGGAAAATGTTCTAATCAAAGCATATTAAAGATTTGATCTCACAGATCTGTAGGGAAGAAGAAAAGAAAAAGGCTGATTCTATCACCAGGAAAGGTTTTTGACAATTGTAGACAAGTGTATTACAACCGCTGAAGCACAGACCACAGGGGGAGGGAGAGAGTCAGAGGGAAGTGATGAATTGTTGTGTGTTGGCAGGACTGCCAAACATCTAAGGACACCAAAATAAATAAAATGATGCTGCATATAAAACACACAGAGAATCACATTTTCTACCCTCACTAGCAAAGAGAGCAAGCAGCTTTAGTGCACCTGAGAATGTGTTTGACAAATATCACACCATTTGTTAAGATTTTGTAAGATTTCTCCAGCTCACTGGGAGTTTTATGGCCTCTTACACCAATTCAGACAGCAAATTAACCTGCTTTAGAAATCCATTCAGAAAACAACGAAGTGGAGCACACCGCTCCACCCATTCTAAAAACCAAGCAAGTAAACAAAAATAAGCCATATAAAGTTTGTCAAGTCAGAATTACGCACAAAACCCAAGCGCTATGTCAGATACTCCTCTTTAAAACAACAGATAATCATTTCTTTGTCAAGACTTCTGCTTCACTGGGGTGATATATTTAAACCTGTCTTCATATACTCTGTCCCATTGCTTTGACTACAAAATTGCTCAGTTTATCTTCTGTCATCTTTTATCCACTGCTATATTTAATGTCACGGTCCAGCGTTAAGAGTGAACATCATCTTCTATCAGTTACAGAAAGCTAGGAGGAGGTACAGAGAGCTTTCATGCTTAGAAGCCGTTTCGCTCTCCCTTCCCGCTCCGCGCTGCATCGGCGGCTCCGTGCTTCCCACATTCCAACTCACTATTACAGTGATTGTTTTTCTTATTTTTGTTTTATTGGTTACAACAACAGCCGTATTGCCAAGGCCAAGGTGAAACATTCCATCAGCTCAATTGCAATTGCCCAGACAGGCACGGTGAAAATTGATTTTATTTCGTTGTCATTAAAACCAGATAGGGGTAATCGAGTCATCTGTTCGCCAACCTTGTTATCGCTTCTTGTAGTGGCTGTTGTACCAAACAGCTGTAAAATCCATCCGGTGGAAAAGAAGATGCACCTGAAGCCGTGAGCTGATCACTCCAGCCCCGTAACTGCAGACCTCCGGCCACAGGTGGACAGGGCATGCGAGGAGGGGTGAAACCAGGGAAAGAAGATGGAGGTTTAAACCAGTGCAATTTAGCAGTCCAGGAAGAAAATGGAAAATCATGGACTATCATAAAGACAAAACCAACAGAGGAGTAAGTGTCTCTCTGTCTGCCAATCCGTTTCTTGAGGAGAAAATGTCACCATTCTTTCTTGCCATCTCCTTCTCAGATAACAGGACTTTATACCAATTATACCAATCAATACCACCCTGTATCTGATTTCTTTTCTCTCTGCTCCACTGGAAAAGCTGTTCCAGAGAACATCAGCATGCAGTCCCTCCTCACAGCTCTTTCGGCTTTGAGATGCTGAAGCTGCTCTGAACTCGCTGCTCTCTTTCTGCAGATCAGAGTCTAGAACCCTTATTCCTGTCTTTTCATCTGCCAGATGCCCACCCTTGGTGCTGTAAATCTGGTCATGGCCAGACAGACCCATTTAAACACCTCTCCTTACCTCAAGAATAACCAGAAGGTACTGTAAGATGATTGTTTAGCTGCCCTAATATTTCTTCTTTGTTTCTTCCCAGTGCATACAAACAAGGAACACTGCCTAGAGTGTGGGGTGAGCACTGTCTGCATTAGGCAGACAGGTCTCCACTCCCACCTCTTTGGAGGTGGACCTTGCCAGCAACTGCCAGCATCAGAGCCAGGTGAGCCTGCAGTGCTCCTGGCACTTCAAAAGTAAGTGGTTTTGGTGAGCAGCTTGAGAGTCTGACTTGTCTGCTCTCTTTCAGAGTGCAATTATCACATCTTTGAGGATTTCTGCTGTGCAGAGAACAGCAAGAGGTTGCATCTACACCATGATAAAGAACTGCTCACTACTTGCCTTTATGATGCGACTCCATGACTTACCCTGGTTCAGCCCCCTTCGTAGAGGAGACAAAAGAGAGCATACATATGGAGCTAGGAGACCTTGAAAAACAGACTTCAGGCACAGGAGAAAAATCAAGCCTTTGTGTAAGGACATGCTGAGCCCCAATGGGATTATGTAAAAATGTATAAAACTGTAATAATGATACAGAAACTATGATATATATGCAAAACCAGCTGCAGACCTGATCAGATAAGGCTTTACTAACAGAGATGTAGTCCTTGATCTGAAAAGTTTTTGTATTGTGTACTACTTCTTCCAGGTTACTGATGCATATGCTAAATAGCCTCTGAAGCACAGCAATAGGCACTTCCAAGCAAGTCAACAGGATTATTTTTTGTGTATGTTTCTTCAGACACTTTTTCTGTCCTTGCCAAAGGAGGTCATGAGCTAATTTGAATTCCTCAAAAAGATTTCATAAGACAAAGATTTCACACTTCAAGTACAGCACTGAATATAATACATTATATTTACTGTACAGGGGTTTTTTTCCTAGTTTTTGGTAGTTAAAAAAAAGTAATCCAGTTGTTGGAGCAATTTTTAAAATATTCACTTATGATGCTCATGGTTTTGCCACCTTCTAGTAGGAAAGCGATCACCAGGAATGCCAGAACTGGTTTTGCTCAAAGCCCTACTTCTGAAATGAATTTAAGCATACCTCAGGTATTCCTAACTACTCAGAATATATTTTCTTTTACCAAATTAAGGATTGTGTGGTTATTAAATGTCTCAACTGTCCAAAAGTCAGTCATTATTTTCTGAGGTGTCAGTCATTCAACTCTGCAGATAGACTCCACTTGTTGTTCAGGAGAAAAAATGGAGGCGGTAAAAAAAGCAAACCACACCAAAAAAGGGGGTGGGTGTGAGGAAAGGTAGGTAATTTAATATCAGGAAACCAAAAGCCTTCTGACACACTGAAAACTTATTTATATTGTATATAACACAGGTTAAAGTCTTCAGTAATTACATTTCTTCCTTATTAATTACCAGAGCTACAAATTTTATTACTATTTTCTCTGGGCTCATCTGTGCAACTCTCTTTTTTCATCTTGATCTCTTTGGACAGCAGTATGAATTTGTATTGCTTTTATTGCTGCACTCATTCCTTTCTTCAGGAGTCTGAAGGGTTATTTATAAACTCTAGGATATATATATAACACAACTATTCTCTCAACTGCATTTGTATTCATAAATAGTAGAAGGTCACTAGATGAAAGAAGCTTATATTTCCCTATGATAAGATAGGCATAATATACATATCCTATATAACACCATCTTCTGGTTAATCTTATCAGATCACATTAGCTAAAATAGATGAATCAAAAAAAAGTTAAGATCTATTACACTTCTCCAAAAGATTAAAAAACATATATAATGAAATTTCTCTAAATTAAATTGAAAATTATAGCCTATATATAGTGTGACATTTAAATATAATCAGGAAATTCCTATAAAATTCAATGAAGAATAGAAATTCTGCAAAATAACAAATTGTGTTTGGGGAAAAATAAAGTTTGCCCCAAATCCACTTTTTAATCCAGAAAACATAACTCATATTCACACCCTTCCATTTTGTAGGAACCCAGAAGATATTTCTTGGTCAAATTCCATTCACATGCTGCATCAAACGAAAACTTCTTTTCACACACTGACTGAGTGGTATCTTAAAACCAGTTACATCCCTCTCCCCTTTTACTTTACAGGGGATTTGTCCACATGAGCTGCCATAATTGTTTTTGGATGTCACATGCTCCCATTTTTCTTTATGTTTCAAGTGTGTGTCACCATTCTGAAGGAGATGCACCAAAGACTACTCACTTGGTCATAGTGACATACACCAAATACCTAGACCTAGACCAAAGACGTAGACCAGCCCACGGGGTTCAGTGAAGAGCATGATGTACCGAAACTACAGCGTCAATAAAACTTTAAGGTAACCAGAAAGAAATATAGATATGAAATGCTTCATGTGTTTCGGGAAGACACAATGATATCTAGTGGATCTACCTGCATAAGAAAACTGAAATGAAATATTATGAAATCTGAAAGCATTAAGATTGTGTACAACTCAATACTTTGTTCCATCATTTTAAAAGATACCGCTGGCACCTATCACATTATTCAAATAAAAAGTCGGATTTTTTAAGAAAAAAAAAAGAACTAATTTAGCTCTGAAAATAACAAATGACCATATGGATACTCCTGTTTTAAAAACGGAAACATTTCCACTATTGTATTTCATACATCCTTATATCAATCAAGAACCAGCAACAAAACCAAGAATCTCAATCTTAACAAAACAAAGTCTGAACATTTTTCATTCCCAAGAGCAGAGCTGTATTCCCAGGCAGCGGCAGACTCAGTCAATCCAGCATTTTGCAATAGATACTGCTCTATTACAAAGATTCCCCTTCACTATGGGGAGAAGGAATAAAAAGCAAAGTGCAATAAAACCACTCTGCTATTCCCCAGCGCTCAGATTATCAACACGGACAACTTGTCAGCTTTGCATAATTTGGAGGGTCTTGTAAATTTACATTTTTATTAAATCAACCACAGCAGCTATTTTCTAGCTATATTAACCACTTTTGCAACAGTCGGGTGGTTTCACGCAGACATTGCAGCAGAAGGCTTTACAGGTCATTAAAAGTCATAAAAGGTGCTCTGGCTTCAGAGGATCATTGCTGGAGAGCGTTGCAAATAGAAGGTGCAGCACGTTGGAAAGCAAGGATATGTGTGTGCTGGAAGTGGTAACAGATGACAAGAATTAATCTGTTAAAGATCTGAGTTGATGCCAAAACACCACTGCTGTGGCTCCATGCAAATATGGTAGCTTCATTGCCTAGAAATAGATTAGTAAAATATAATTCAGGGGCTTTCTGAATAGGAAAAAATCTTAACTTGTTTGCTCCAAGCAATGTTAGCCTTTTTGAATCTGCAGGTATTAAACAGCTGGTGGTAAAACCAGCCAGTATTTCCACATTCTGGGATGGCTTTTTGTTAAAGCGTTTTGTAAACCAGCAACGAATCACATTTTAATTGATTCTTTTTTTAAAAGTCTGATTTAATGATAGATAAAATTTATAATGTAGTATTAAAGGAAGCAGAATACATACACTGTTTCTGTATGAAAGTAACTCTCCAGTACACGCTACCCTCTAGCATAATGTAAGGAACGACATTCTCTACATTATCCTACACAACAATCCCACAACAGGGCTTTGCAAAAATGCTTTATCTTACCTGTCCATATCACTTACTGGCACATATTAAAACTGTCCTTTTTGGTGAAACCACGTTGATATACAAAGGTTGAGAGATGTTTCTTACTGGAGAAACTGTCCTCAAAAGATCTTTGAGATACTTAGAGCAACTCTAGCATCTCATTCCTAACCTCTTTACAGTTGCTGCCAAAACAGGGAGCTTTCTCCAGGCTTTCCTAGCTCCAAATCTTTGTTTACAAATAATTAGGGACTTTAGAGAATTACAAGATATGAAGATGCCGCATATACTACAAAAATTAGAAACTTTTAGTAGCACAAGTATGTTGCAGTCTTTCAAAGGTAATTTTAAGCACAGCCACAGGAAGCTGAGATTTAATTCAGAAGGAAGACTCTTCATGAAACCAATAGCTTGTGAACCATTTCAGGTATTGCTCCACTTCGAGCCCATGCATGTGGCTGTATGCTTTCTTTGGTTTGGTTTATGATGACAGAAGTGAGTGCTTACTTTCTGGAGCATTACTAGCAATTATTAATAATTTGTCTTTGTATCTTCCGAACAAGAAATCAGTAAAGAACCTGTACCTTTTCAAAATACAATGAATTAAAGCACAAGCAAGGTAGTCTACCTGCCCTCCCAGCAGAAGCAGCAGTGAAAGGAGTAGGTACCACAAACCACACCGCGCTTTCCAGGATGCTTGAAGATCTCATGGAGAGAAACAACAAGTAACGACCCTGCTCAATGAACACAATCAAGCCAGCGTGGGCTCCTGCCAGCAACATGCATATAATTACAGGCTCTGGGATTTAATGTAATCTCAAAACTAAAGGATGACTCTGTCTTACAAGTAGCTTTCACATGCTGCACTACATGGTTAAAGACTCCTGTAATTACAATTTCTGTAAGGCTCTGTACTTTGTAGAGGTTTTTTCAATTAGGGAAAATGATGACCTTCCTATTGCTACATCAGTCTTTAACAAAACAAAGCAAAGCGTTTCCTCAAAATTACCATACTGGAAGTAGGGACAATCTCTTACACTTAGCAGAAAACAGTTGGTTTTACTCTCATTTAAAAACAAAATAAGATTATGATTCCACTGAAACCACTTGAACAAAAGTGGAATAATTATACCTCTCTCTAGCTATGCTGCTTTGTTTCCATATTTTTGTCAACCTATTTAGCAGGCGTGAAATTAGAATATCACACTAGAAAATAAAATGTGCATTTGGAAGGATGAGTCTAGAATATAACATAAGGTCATTTAATCTACTACAAAGAGATTTTTAGGAATTAACTCAGTAAGTTTTTATGTGTAAGTCTTTACATTTGAGATACCGTCAGAAAGGATAGCAATGGAAGATTACAGCTCTAGAGATGCAGCACAAAGAAGGGATGGCACAAACAGAGTTTCAACCAGCAATCCCTCCCTCCAAGCCTTTGTAAGACGAAGGAAAATGCAGATGCACTGGTACAGTTTTACTCTACCTGTGTGCAAGCAGCAGCAAGACATGGTAGTAGCTGTTTTTCCAAAACAGAGTGGGTTTCTGTACTGAAATTAGGTAACATGTTGGATGTCTGCCTGCAGTTTGACCCATAACCAGACAACTGGCACTGACCAGGTGACCTTCCCAGGTCACATCAACTATTTCATCCCAGAAGCAGAACTGATGTATCTAGAAACCAAAGAAATATGGAAAATCCAGAAAAAAAGATCAGATATACAGGACAGGAAAAATA
>WEIS01022162.1:11852-28205 GCA_013389965.1 Todus mexicanus | reverse complement strand
CCACTGACCTGCCCAAGAGACCCCCAAACAAACCACTGACCTGCCCAAGAGACCCCCAAACCGCCCCGCGCTCACCAGCAGAGACCACGGCAGGACGTGGCAAGCGCCAGGCACAGGGGCACGGCCGGTGTGAGCAACGGCATCGTGTGTCTGGATCTCCACGTCCTCTGCTGTAACTAACGCCATGCAAACGCCCACCTTTGCCGAGCCTGCAGAAGGCCCTTTGCAAACGCTGCTCCCATCGAACGGGATCCCGACCATTACTGGCTTTTGCTTGGCAGCTTCAGGTGACTAACGAGTTTGCTAACGATGTTCTCGCGCCACCTTTTTGCTCAGAATACGTTTAAATGATTCTCGCCGTGAAAGCCGCGGTCGTTAACAAGGGTTCATGGCTGTTGCCACTGTCTCTGAACGCATTGTCAAGGTTCCTCGGACGGCGTGCTTTCAAGGTTACCAGCAATTAAAAGCTATTTTGGCTTACTCTTCAAATCTCCAACTGCGATCACGCAAGTAAATCAAAACTTGGAACTAATTTACCCAGCAGACAACGTGCACAAATACTCCTCCCCACCAGCACCACAGCCTGGACACGTCCTCCCAGAAAGGTCCACCTCGGCCAGCAGGCACCTTTCAAACCCCGGGGGGGTGCACTGCAGCAGGACTGAGTATGAGATAATATTGGGTAATAGGTTGGTGATAGTCTAGGTAGTAGGTTACAGGTTGGACTTGATGATCTCTATGGTCTTTTCCAACCTTGTTAATTCTGTGAAATTCTGTGACCGGCTCAAGAGCAAGGATGAAAAAGATTTTCTATCTGACTCTTCCACAAACTCATTTTTGTTACTTAATAAGCAAAAGCTTCCAAGAACCGACGGAGGAAATGCATCCCAAAGACGACTCTCAAATCCTACCATCTCAGGGCAAACAAAAATTACCCTTCAGGTAAAGAATCGTGCAAGCTGGCTGTGGAGAAGGCATTAACCCAAATCCGCTCTGCGTGCGCTGGGTCCTGCCCTTTTCCTTCCACCATCTCTCATCATCTCACTGTGCCAAGCCAGAGCGGCCCTGAAGGCGCGCTGATGCCACAGCTGCGCGAGTTAGAGATGGAGGAACTGAAGGAAGAGCGACTTTGAAGGGCTGAGGTCAGCGTGAGTTACCTCCTGCTCCGACTCCTCGGCTGGCGGCGCGGATGGCAGCAGGGGTCGGGCAAGCTCTCCCCGGGAACCCAGCGGTACCTGGTCCCTGCGTCGCCTCTGAATCAGCTCCCGGTGCGCCGGCAGCAGGGGCTGACTCCAGGGCGCTGGGGGAAGCTGCGTTACAGACGAGGAAGGACTCGGTTCCCTTCACAGAGGCATTTAGAGATGGGCTGGTCACCTGAGGATCTTTGTCCAGGTTTCCAGGGACTGCTGGAGTGTGGGTTTATCTGCCAGCCCCCCACCATGTCTCAAACGCTTAAAGGTGGCAGGAACATCCCCAGGTGCCTCTGTTTAGGTGGGTGAGTCCCACGCCGAGTAGCACCAACAGCGACGCCTCCCAGTCGTGCTGATCCCCACCAGTATTTCGCCACTGCAGACACCAGCCGGGGTACTGCCCTCGGCCCTGCTCTAGGAAGCCAGTTTTCGGAAGGAGAAGCCAAGGAACCATTTACACAGCGTACTTGAAAATGAACCGGCGCCTTCTGCCACGGAAGAGCCTCCTCTGCTCATTTCCAGTCTCACAACACAATCGATAACCAAACTATTCTTCAGCTCCCGCTCCGCTGTACATGTTAGCTCACAATCCCGCTCCTCCCGGGGGGCAGGGGCACAGCACAGTGTCGGCAAGGACGGAAATATCTCTCTAACTCCGCTGAAGTATTTGCCCACGTCCTGCTTTTCTCCTCTTCTTGAACTTGCTGAAATCGCCGTTTCATCTTTAAGGCGGCGCACAAGTCGTTAAACAGACATCTGTACAAGACAGTGAAAAGCTTTTATCGAGCTGACACAGAGAGCAAGCAACCCCACACCAAAATTCCTGCTCCTGCAAGGCAGGCTCCAAACCTCGGGACCTTCCAGCATCTAAGTAATGAACGCGCAACGTTCGACAGCAGCGTCGTCCTCAAGCTCTCCCCTCTCTTTGAATTCTGCTTTTACTTCTTGCAGTGCTCTGCTGAGCAGCCCCGAGCGTCCTGAAAACCCCAGCCTGAATCCACGGTGCTGCCCAGTGTTTGAGCTTTGGGGCAAGAGTCGAGTTTAATGATTCTCGCACAGGTTTCCAAGGGGGGTCGCCTGTAGCTGCCCTGGCTGCGGCCGACAGCAGCACCGAGGGGGAAATCGCTGGCTGAGAAACACCCCTCGGCTCTCCCGGCTGCAGCGCTGCGCGATCATCGCCCTGCCAAACCGCCCCGGGCAAACTGCTCACCTGATCCACCGGCGTCACCAAGGGTCTCCCCATTAGTTTTAATGGGCTTCGGGTCAGAGCCTGACCTAGAAGCAGTCAGCGAATGACCAACCATAAAAACGCCTTCTGGTGACACGTGCAATATCGCCAGCCACGTGCGAACGCTCCCAGGCGCCGGTGACACAGAGCCGCCAGCCCCGGCAGCGCTGCGCCGGCACGAGGGCTCAGCACCCACCCGCACAGCCCCGGGGCTGTCGCACCGGCTCCGAAATGTCCTGGACGGGGGACGCCCCAGCAAGCAGCTCAAAGCTCCCTCAGGCGCACCCTCGATGGACACGGGCGTGCCCCGAGGGAACCTCGCGATGGGTCAGTCCCTGACCCCAAATATCCCCATGCTCAAAGGACCCCGTGGGTGGGCTGAGCAGCCAGGTGACAGCCAGGCTGCCGCGTCCCACGCGGTGTGCAGGGCTTCAGGTGAGGAAATCGGCGCTGCTGATGGATAAAGTGCCCTGAACGACAATACGATGGAGATGGGTCTAAGTCTGTGTCGGGGACTTTGAGCAGCAGATACCAATCGCTGGGCTCGAGCTGCCCAGAGCAGAGCGGCTGCTGCATCGCACCGGGAGCGGCTGGGGACCCGAGATGGTGCGACCACTGCAAGGAGGGCACGGCCTGAAGCTGCACCAGGGGAGGTTTAGGTTGGATATTCGGAAGCTCTTCCTCCCAGAAAGGGGGATCAAACCCTGGGCTGGGCTGCCCAGGGAGGTGGTGGAGTCACCGTCCCTGGAGGGGTTTAAGGCCAGACTGGATGCCACACTTAGTGGCAGGGTTTAGCTGAGTGGTGGTGGTAGGGCATGGGCTGGACTCGATGAGCTCAGAGGGCTTTTCCAGCCTTAATTATTCTGTGATTCTATGAGATACTGGAAACGGCGCTACTGGGAGCAGGGCAGGCAGGGCAGACTCTGCTTAAGGACAGCACAATACAGCCATGGAATCACAGGATGGTTTGGGCTGGACGGGACCTTCAGAGATCACCTAGTTCCAACTCCTCTGCCACGGGCAGGGACACGTGTGACCAGAGCAGGTTGCTCAAAGCCCCGTTCAACCTGAGCTTGAACACCCCCAGCAATGGGGCATCCACAGCTACTCCGGGCAACCTGTGCCAGCTGGAAGCGTTTTCTCCTTCCCAGGGAATTATGATGCTAAGGGGTGCACCACCTGACAGCTACACAAGTTCATTTACACTTCAGTGCCTGGAATAAGCCCCTGCCTGTCGGTACAGACGCGAGTCCTTCGGGCAGTCCCAGCGCTGCCTGCAGAGGAGGTTTCTGCAGAGCAGAGGCAGCACCACTGGCCAAGAGACACCCCGAGTCTCCCCTCTGCCGAGACCAGATGTTGATCTGCAACCAAAGCACCAAACCCAGAGATTTATTTTTCCTTCCGTGTCCTCCTTCTCCTTGTGCACACACATAATTGACTTTAATTAAGCTCACACAGCTTCCAAACTGTGAAACCGAAACGTCTCTGGGATCAAGTGGCAGCATCAGGAGAGAAATCGCTGCGGCATGACATACAAATGTTACTGCGCAAATGAAAAAGTTCTGTATTGTTTTTCTGTTCCCTAGATCATTGTCTCAAACTTTTTGCCCGCTCGCTCTTTCGCTTCTCCTTTGGTAAGGCAGCAGCAGCACCAGACAGATCGCACCCCGGAGAGAGCTGCAGTCAAAGCAGCAGAGGCAGCCAGGCTGCAGATGATATAAATATAAATATTGCATCAGCCCGTTTCAGTAGAAGGTCCTCCCAGCTGCCCACACGGAGTCACGGCACCAGCAGCACCGCGCCACGCTGAAGCGCTGCTGGGGCTCCGCAAGCAAACCCACATTTCAACGCGTTTAACCAACAACTGGCAGAGGCTGCGGCACTCGCCTGGCTCTCCCCGCGTGTCCAGCCCCCCGCGCCTTGTCGCTGGCAGCAGCAGCGCCCCTCTGAGCGGGTCCTCCTCCTCCACAGAGTCACCGAACGTCAGGGATTGGAAGGGCCCTGGAAAGCTCCTCCAGTCCAATCCCCCCATTGCCGCAGCAGGATCACCCAGACCAAGTCCCACAGGAACTCGTCCAGGCGGCTTGGAAACATCTCCAGAGCAGGAGACTCCACAACCCCCCTGGGCAGCCTGGGCCAGGCTCTGGCACCCTCACTGCAAACAAGTTCCTCCTCACATTCCAGTGGCACCTCCTGTGTTCCAGCTCACACCCGTTACCCCTTGTCCTGTCCCTGGTGCCATCGAGCAGAGTCTGGCTCCATCCTCCCGACACTCGCCCTTTCCGCATTTCTAACCATGACTGAGGTCCCCCCTCAGTCTCCTTCTCTCCCAGCTCCAGAGCCCCAGCTCCCTCAGCCTTTCCCCAGCAGGGAGATGTTCCCCTCCCTTCAGCATCTCTGGGGCTCTGCGCTGGACTCTCTCCAGCAGTTCTGGGTCCTGCTGGAACTGAGGGGCCTTGTCTTAGTCCTGGCCTCAGTCAAAGAGGCAGCTTTTACCAGGGGCACCATTTCCCCTAACCATCTGTGAGCTGTCCCAGCCAGACCAGTGTGCTGCTATTAAACGGATTTTCTGAGGTAATACCCGGTGCTTAGTATCACAGAACTGTCTAGGTTGGAGGAGACCTCTCAGATCACCGAGTCCAACTGTTAACCAAGCGCTGCCAAGCACTCTTTCCCCCCTAGAAGACGCAGACAGCTGTAAGCTTGAGGAATGCAAACATGCGCGATAGCTTCACTTGGAGTCAACGTAAATAACTAAATAATTGTTTAAAACATTCATGTTGACGCCCGATGGTTTTTCAGGAGTTCTGTGGTATTGCTCCCTGTCAGGTCAGCGGGCACCGGTCAGTTTAAAGGAAACCAACGCCGCGTTTGGCAGCAGCTCGTGGCTGGTTAGAAGGAGACGGTACCTGGAGGTAACTGCTTCAAGAAGGAGCACTAACTTTGCTTTCACACCCTGCTTACAGAGGAAAGATTTATTCTAATTGGTGTGTTCTACAAAGGCACAAAGTCTCACGCGGTGTTCCTCGCTGTATTTCGATACGGACCGTGAGGATAAACAGCAGAACTTACACGCCGCAAATGCAATAAACGAGCCCAAGCGCACCTTACTCATCTGCGTCTTTTAAAATTGTGTTTAATTTTTGGAATATGAACCATAAAAAGGACAGACCAGGGGGGCAAGGGAAAGGAATATGCATTCCGTGTGATGCCCTTAGCATTCCAGGGCGAGAAAGCAGCAAACAGATAGTTTACCACGTGCCCTTTCATTCGAAAGGCCACCTGCCAACTCATTCCCATTTTCCCTGCGCCGGGTTATCAGATGCATCTCAATGGAAGTATTCCTGGGAAATAGGGGAACGCTGGTCTGGAGGGAGAGCGCGCTGCCTTTCGGAGCGAGCCTGGCCGCAGGGGCTGCTCTCGGAGACACGCCGAGCAGAGCACTGCTCAGAGCAAAGCTAAGGGGCATCGTCCGCCTGCTCCAAAACAAACGGCCGCTGAATTAAAAATGTGTTTATGTTCTGATCGGATAATCACTGAAAGGTCTGGGTTGGAAGGGACCTTAAAGCTCATCCGGTTCCAACTCCTTGCCGTGGGCAGGGACACCTCCCACTAGACCAGGCTGCTCAAAGCCCCGCCCAACCTGGCCTTGAAACAATAAATATTTCCTGAATAAGAAACATTTGCAGTCTAAACACCTCATCAGCCTCTGACAAAGCCTCGAGTCTCGCTCCTGAGCCGCCCCACGGCAGCGAGTGCTGCTCTGGTTACGTCGCAGGCACACGGAGCGAGGCACGGCCGGGAGAAAGGGCTTCACTTCGCCCACGTGAAGGCGAAGAGGCGGCTGCAGCTCTGGCACAGCAGCCTCGGCCTCCAGCGCCTGACGGGGCTCGTGTGGGGCAGGCAGGTCCCACTCGCTTCTGCTGGCAAAGCCACAAAACGCCTTTCGCCTCCTGACCAGCACAAAGGGCCAGAAACCAGATGGTCAATCAACCACTGGCAATTCGGTTCCAGACAGGCCACGGTTGTTCATGGCACAGGAACTCAGCAGGGCTCGGAGGAATCCTACAGAAGCCGCCGAGTCCCCAGACAGACGCACACCCCCCCCATGTGCACGTGCACACACACACGTGCAAGCACACGATGCATGCCCATTGATTCAGAGAGGCTTTGGAAGAGTCTCCACCGTAAGAACAACCACCCACCCATCTGTCTGCACCCTCCTGGCCGCCTCCCCTCTCCGGGTTTGAAAAGGAGACACGATAGATGCGTTCCAGTGCGGACGATGTGACATTTCTGGGCTTGTTTCTCTTGGGAAAACATACTCACTGCACACCCAGGGTGGAGCTTCCACACCTACCTGCTCTATCCTGCAAGATTTCATGGAAATCACAGAATAACCCTGAAAGAGATGTCAGAGATAACCCTGAAGGGTATCAAAGATAACCCGGAAAAGCTTCAGGAGGTATTTGAAGAGGAGAAATCAGCAATAAACAGCCATTACTTGTGTAATGGCTACTTTATTTTGTGTGACTGTTCTTCCTCTTACTTTGTTTTCTCCCGCTCTCCGATCCCTCCACTCTCTCAGTAAATGAATGATTAATTGCATTAGGCAACTGCTGACCCCATCAGAAGTGCTATCGGAATGTTGGCTTTATTAGACATGGTTTTAATGCTACTAGGCTCACTCAGTGGCATCTCGTGATGGATGATACCTCACGGAACAAGAAATGGATCGTTTATAACCATTGCCTCAGCCGCTCTCCACGCCAGCAGCGTGGAGCATCACCCCAGGAGCGGCAGCTCCGTGGGGCTGGTGCTGCTGCTGTGCCTCGTCGGCTCGTGGGGCAGGGACAGGGGCTGTGGGATGTGCAGGTGTGTCAGCTCCGCTGGCCCCTGCCCCGCGCACGACGGCCGCACGAGCAGTCGAGCCCCGCGCAGCAGGAGCTGCTCCTCCACGCCCACGTTACCTGAACCGCTGGCCAAAAGGTGAGCCGAGGGCTCGCCCGCTACTGAGTTACAAAAGCCAACCACGGGATCCGTTTTTGGTGGCATCTGCTATGGTTTGTGTCTTGGTCCTCGTTCCAGTCTGCTGTTAGTCCACGGCCAGATCCACAGAGCTGTCCTGAGCGGCCAGAGCACAGGAGCGATGCCCATCACCCAGGAGCAGCAGATGCTCTCCCTTCCCGCTGAGCTCCAGGATCGGAGAGTGCTCAGGGACACGCCGAGAGGCTCACAAGGTCACAGCGGCCATCTCAGAGAAGCTTCTTGGACTGAGCACCAGCTACAGGGAGAGAACAACAACATCTCTGCCCGCCTGTCCCCTGAGAAGCCCCAGCAGTGTTTAAATGGTCTGCAGCACAACACAGACATCAGGCTCAGCAAGACGGCGCAGGTCACCCTGTGATCTGCAGGGTCTCCTCACAACCGCGAGGAGCACGACCCGTCCGAGACATGAAGTCAGGGACCCTGGTCGTCCCCAGACTGCGGCTGGCCACGGCTTAGACGTGCAGCACAGGAAGAAAAGAAAACCGGCCGAAAGCCAGGTTCCAGTTTCCCTCATCAGAAAGGCTGCCTCAGCTGCCTCGGAATTCAAACGCAAACACAGCCCGGCTGGAGGTGCCTTTATCATGCGCCGCCTGACCAGGGTTTGCTGCGCTGTTCTTACTCGGCTGAAAAGTTCTGTGTGTTCTCAGTGGACACCAAAACTGAACCACGGTCGAGCTTATCTGGGAAGAAAAAAACCCCTACAAGCTCTTAAAGGTAGATGTGAGTTTCTCAAAGGACATTCCAAAAATACCCATATGCTAAAGGATATTACTGCAGAGGATCAGGCTGGCATTTAACTGACCAAAAAAAGCCATTCAAAATGGACAAACACCGAGTAACCAAGTGACCATTAAACATGCCACTAGGTATTTTGCACGTGGAATTCCCCAAAACTCACCAAACTTCCCTGGAATTTACTTACACTAAACTCCACCTACACGAAAACACGAGACCTTCGCTCTTTAACTCTTGACCAGACCACGGCGAACCACCGGAGCAAGGAAGCCTGACAGACACAGCCATGCTAAAAGGACTCCTGCTGTCGGCACCATCCGAGGCATCACCAAATAAACCCACAATTATGAGACACTTCAAGTGTCGTGAGAAACAGGAGAAGGAGCTAACCTCATTATCAGGGAATACGAGCCAAAATGACGGACTGTACCAACACGGCAGGCTGAGGAGATCAGGATCGTGTTACCGCTGAATTTTTCACGTCCTCCAAAGGTCACAATCCCTTCACTATAAAATTTTCAGTGTCATGAAACCCCCAAGTTGTAAATGTGGTTCCGTTCCGGTTTAGTCACGCACACAAGTTATCGGAACCCTTAAATTGCCAGAATATCAAATAAAAAAAAAATAATCCAGAAGCGATAGTTGTCATCACGACATTAGAGCGAGTATTTCTGAAAATCTAATCCATTGGAGATGGTGGTAATTACTGTAAAATTGCCTCTGAAACTAATTTGTTCATGCACACGCAAATGAAAAGAGAATTACATTTCCCTTTCCTCTTTTTCTTTCTGTACAAAGGACAGAAAAGACACTGGCCTCCTTTAAATATCAGGGTTTTACTCGGGATTTGATCCCTCTTTGAAATTTGCTAACCAAGGACCTTGTTAAGGAAGCAGAATTGATGCTCGAGATCGTACGGAGCTGTACTCGAGAGGCCGATTTGACCCACGGGTTCCGAGCAGCCCCACTTCGCCGTGCCCCGCGGAGTCTCGCAGACTGCAGACGCTTGTGGCTGAACTTGATCTGGAAGGTCTCTTCCAGCCAACACAATTCTTTTATTCCACGTGTCCTCTGGCGCCTGGTGCAGCCCAGCGGGGCGCAGCTCGCTTCTACTCGGGGACCAGGTGCTGGAGGAGCTGCTACAACGACTGCCCGCACCTCACCTGAGCAGCCTCCCGCGAGGGAGCAGAGCTGACACACGCTGTGGTCTCAGAACAACCAGGGGCTCCGCGTGTCCCGGCAGTGCCTGCGCTGGCTGTGCCGGTCCGACCTGCCGCACTCCGAGGGCAAGGCTCAGAACTCTGCTTGGGGATATAAGCAACGGGAGATGGATTGTTGGCTTTCCTTGCTCCTCCCTCGGCTCAAGGGCTGGCTGGGATTTGCACTTTTACACATTTTCACAGAACCATTTTGGTTGGAAGAGACCTTGAATCTCATCGTGTCCACCCATTCCCCCAGCCCTGCCAGGGCACCACTGCCCCGTGTCCCTCAGCACCACATCTCCACGGCTTGGAAACCCTCCAGGGATGGGATTTTACCCTTAATTAGCAAGCCTGCCTGGCCACCTCACGTTATTCAGACTTTCTGGTCTCATTCTGGGGGTCGTAGCTCTGTCCCAGCTTTTACAACAGTGAGGAAACCCCATTCAGTGCCCAAGCCTGAGGCGTGGTTTAAAGCAATTCCAAAGCACGTAACGAGTCACTGTACCGAGGAAAATGATGTTTCCTCACAGAGGTGCAGGGCCGGGCCACATACCTCCAATATTCACCCCATCTTTACTCGATACGCTCCTGACTGCACAAATTGCAGGTTAGGGAGTCGGTTCTACTGTCATTTGGTTCTTTAATCATGACAACTTTTACTTCTTCACTAACGATATTACCGTTCCCTTGTTATTTCAGTGTCTCCTTTCTCTGCTGCTGACAAATGAAACTTAATTGAATTTAATATTGTAAACTGCAGGAGCAAGCCCGAGCTCCTTGGATTGTGCTCATTGGTATAAATTAACTAACGAGACAACAAGGAAGCTTCCAACTTACTTGCTGACTCAGGACTCTGAGACTAAGGTCTCCTCCCCAGCTTTTTACCCGTCTCAGCCCCAGCACATGAAGTCTTCGGCACTGACATGTTATTTATGGAATCGGCGAAGCCCTGTCATTGTCACACACGACAGAAATTTCTGATGCTCGCTGCTAATGAGATATTTTGCTTCATGTTGTCAAGCACGACAGATACTGTGGAATAACAAATATGTAATGAAGTAAAAGGGAGGAGTTTGGATTTTCTGCAATTGCTCAGACTTGAAACTTGTTTTGGGGGCTCAATGGGGGAGATGAGGTTTTCCAGAGGGGGAAGGAATGGGGGACCTGCTTCCAAGGCTTCCCTACAGCACCCGTAGCAGTATTTTCGTTGCATCCACTAAAAATCTTAAGTGACTACAATACACAGAAAGCCTGATGGATTCTTTTTGGACTAGGAGCATCTTTCGGAACATTATCTTGAAAGGAATCAGCTCACGCTTGCAAACAAGGCTTTCGATTTCATCCCTCACCCGTGGGCTGGAGAGGGGTCAGCACACGGCAGGTCCTTTGTAGTAAAACCCTACGGAAAGAACAGCTTCTTGCAAGTCATTGCTCAGTCTCGACAAGGCAAGCGTTCGGGCAAGGTGTTCAGATTTGAGATTTCAAGGGCGAAAGAAGGGCCATAAAATACCGAGCTGAAGCGCGTTTAGTCTCCCAGCATAAATTACACAGTTGCTTAATATTATTTACTGGTGTAAGAAACGTGCTTATGACATCCAGGCAAACACAGCAAACATCCGAGCACGCAGACTTGAGAGATTGCCCAAAGAAAACAAGGTATGTACCGGTATCCATGACAACAAAGCCACCGAGATCCACGGGTATGCGAGCCAGAGGCTGGTTAGCATTATGCAGATTCAGAACGAGCCGGCTCTGTCGAGGGCAGAGGGTTTCATGCACACACATGAAGTTTATCACCTGTCCCCAAGAAGGTGTCTCGATGTTTGGTGGGGGATGTCAGGGGTTTGCGAGGAGGCAGAAGCCCCCGGATTCGCTGTGGGAGGGGCAGCCCCAGCACCTCGACTCAGTTGGTGACCCACAGCGAGTCCGGGGGTGTCAGTGGGATCAGCACCTCCTGCCTCCCACAGCGGCACAGGGGAGCAGGAGCCGAGGCTGGCACTGGGCTGTCCCCTGAGCTGGGGAGAGGCNCTGGCCACGCTCCAGCCCCTCAGCTCCCGGGGCTGCCTCTCCCCTCTCCGTGCCCCAGCCCCCCACAGCAGCAGTGATCACTCCCAAGCACAGCC
This sequence comes from Todus mexicanus, assembly GCA_013389965.1. NCBI lineage: Eukaryota > Metazoa > Chordata > Aves > Coraciiformes > Todidae > Todus > Todus mexicanus. Next base: position 16,678 of record WEIS01022162.1, on the reverse strand, counting down.
ACGTTCCACAGCAGCAGGCAGACGCCGGGGGAAGGGGGACTCGGAGCTCCAGAGGTGATACTCATGGCAGGAATTAAAGCCTGTGATGTGCTGAGAAGGGAACAGTGTCAAGGGAACATCAAAGTCGTTCCTCTTTGTCCCATTCCCCTGCCTTGCTTCGAACGTCACCTTTCTGATCTGTGAAAACCTGCCGTATAAAGCAGCGCCACTTCAGAGCTACCTTAAACTGACATTAAAGTAAAAATAGACCTGGAAATCCAGGGTAGCCCACCACGAGACCCACAGCTCTCAAAGCAAGGCAGAAAGGAATGAGGTTACCTCTGAAATTAGTGTCAGCCAGCCCCATGAGCAAGGGCCAGCTCTCCTTGGATGGTTCTTGCCAAACCCAGCTCCTTTCTTGCCAACAAACACCACAAGTCAGTCCCCTCCGGATTCACGCAGCCACAGCAGCCCCTCAGCAACCCTTCAATATTAACTCCCAGAAGCCCAAAACGTCCCTTGGAGCCAGAGAGAAAGAACAAAGCCCCTTGAAATGTCCCCACGATGCTCTCCCTGGGCTTCCACGGAGCCTTTTTCACCCTGAGATGCTCATACTCACCAGAGACCCCTCCAGCCAGGTGCAACAGTGACAATAAAAACCTTCCCACGCCACTGGAAGTTCAGTCCTCCTGTGACGTGTCCCCTTCCAAATTCCCTCGGCCTCAGGTTCAAGCCTGGTAGATTCGGAGGAGCCACACTCCGTATAAATGCAACCTCATTTCGCCCCATCTTGTCCCACCCCATCTGTCAGGCCAGCGCCTGGTGTAACTGCTCAGGGAAAAGTAAACTCAGGGGTGCTCCAAGGATTTCAACAGGGGGAACACAAAGGTGTTCAGAGGTGAACCACAGCAGCGACGCCGCGTCCTGCCTGTGGAGCCCGAAGCACATCAGCACCTCGGACCCAGCACCCCAACGTGTTGCTGGGCAAGGAGCAGCCACAGTGGTGTCTCCAACACCAAGGGCACCACGCAGAGCCCTCAGCACAGCTCTGAGGCTCTCCTGGTGTCACGGTTTAACCTCTGCTGGCAGCTAAACACCCACAGCCACTCACCCACCGCCTTCCTCCCAGCCCACAGCCCCTCCTGCAGGATAGGGGGAAAATCAGGAGGAAGAAAAGAGGTGAGACCCCAGGGCTTGAGATAAGGATGGTTTCACAAAACACCACAGAGAGAAGCAAACACCAGCACTGATGAGGGAATGAGAGACACAGCAAGAAAGAGAAGCCAGGAAGGCTCTACCTGTGTCCAAGGCACCGCTGTTCCTGCTCCACCCACACCGAAGCCACACACTGGAACAAGGTGTAAACAGAAGCCCCCAGCCTGGCCCAGCCCTGCCCTTAAATAGGGGCGGGACTCAGGGTGGATCCACCATCCCCTTGGCTGGCTCAGGTGACCCCTCCAGCTGCAGCCCCTCCCAGTGATTTGGCACTAGCTGCCAGGGCTAATGAGCCCCAACCCAGGACACCTGGTCACCTCCCACACCTCGAATGGGTTTTTCTGAACATTCTTAAAACCATGAAGTTGTTCCCCCACCACTGTGTGCAAAGTTTGGACTCGCTAGACCGAAGGTCAGCCTTGGCCAACAGCCTGGGCACGCTCTCCAGCAGCGTGAGGAAGGCTCGGTAGGCAGAATACAAACCATCTGTCATTCGCATGAGAAACTTCACAAACTGCGGTTCATTTTTAGGATAAACAGTTTGTTCTGTTGCCTCAGTTTCGTAACTTCTTGCTTCTGACACAGCGGATTCTCAAAAGCAAAAGGGAATAGAAAGAGGGTAACTTCGGGACAGAGGCGGTGGTGTCCTTTGCGATGAGGGTCACTGGATAAGGCACACGAGCCCAGTTTCTCTCTGAAAGGGTTTTGGGGTTGGGTGGTGTTGTCTTCTTCCACAAACAGCCTTTTTGTTTCCCGAGAAAAAGGCTGCGTGAACCCCGAGCGCCCGCTGGAAAATCTGTGGTTCTGTTGATGAGCTGTGCAAGCGGCCGGCTCCTGTGCCGCGAACAGCAGTGCAGCCACGGGACAGCAACAAACCGATTCTGCCGGGGTGGAAACCGTGAATGTCAGCTCAGGGCAACTCTTCACAGGGAAAATACGGCAATTATAACTCCTGAGAGCGAGTTCGTCACGGACTCTTTGGCACGACCTTAACTACAGGGACAGGAGCCCGATGCCGTTGGGTGTTTGCTGGGATGAATGAAGGAGCACAAGGCTCTGCAACACCACGGGCTCCGCAGGTCACAGAGTCAGGGAACCACAGAATAACAGAACCACAGAATAACGGAATCATAAAATCACACAGTCATGGAATCCCAGAATCATAAAATCACAGAATCCCAGAATCATAAAATCATGGAATTGCAGAATCATAAAATCACAGAGTCGCAGAATCACAGAACCATACAGTCATTTTGGCTGGAAGAGACCTTTAAGATCCTCGATACCACCCGTTCACCCAGCACTTGCCGGGCACCACTGCCCCATGTCCCTCAGCACCACGTCTACGTGCAGCACCACGTCTGGTTTCGCTGCTACAGGAATAAATCGCTCGCGGGCTGACGGGGATGCCCCTGTTACCTGCACTCCCCCTCTGCCACAGCACCAGGGAAGATTTGCTGAGTCCCCACAACCACCTTTGTTGACTGAACCAGTTGCCTTCAGGATTTTCCTCTCGGCTCTTGCCCAATACCACAATAAACAGGAGCTCCAGCACAGCCCCGGTTGAGCCGGTCAGGGTGCGGGACGGGACGCTGCGGGTCGCTCCCAGCCGCGCCTGCCCTGACCCCGCTCTGTCCCCACATCTCCCTCCAGCAGCCCCCGGCTCTGACCCCGCTCTGTCCCCACATCTCCCTCCCGCAGCCTCCAGCTCCCCTTCACGCTCGCTCCCATCAGCCCAAATCCACTGGTTCCCTGCCAGACTAAGCCCCCCGTCCCTCTGTGCCCAGTGGGGCTGAGCATTCCCAGCACAGCATAAATTAATTTAGCCNCATCACCCTCCAGCAGCCCCCGGCTCTGACCCCGCTCTGTCCCCACATCTCCCTCCCGCAGCCTCCAGCTCCCCTTCACGCTCGCTCCCATCAGCCCAAATCCACTGGTTCCCTGCCAGACTAAGCCCCCCGTCCCTCTGTGCCCAGTGGGGCTGAGCATTCCCAGCACAGCATAAATTAATTTAGCCCGCAGTGGTGAAGTGCATTACAGAGATGATTATATTCCCGCGCTAAAGTGCATGCACCTTAATAAAAGCCCAGCTAAGCTGCCTAGGAAAAGGTAACGCTGCAGATTTATCTTTTTTTTTTTTTTCCTTTTTCCTGCATTCTTTTATAGCCTCCATTTGCTTTTGTTCTCTCTTTTTTTTATCCTTCTTTGCTTTTATGTTTGCAAGTGATAAATTTTTCCATGTTTTACATTTTATATGTAGTTTATCTCTTTATTTTGCACCCATTTTGCATTGAAAATGGAATGAGTCTTTAGAATAATACAGCTGATATTGAATTTTTTAAATTGCTGTTGGGTATATACGGCATAAGGTGGTTATCTGATCTCTAACTTAATCACGGGGAAATATTGCTGTGGGGAAGGCTGGCTTGGTAACAATGAGAGCCCGGCGCTTTCAGAAAATTTATTTAACTATAAACCCATTATAAAGCATTAATATAGAATTCTCTTACTTTCTGTCACATTCGGGTCGGATTTATTGTATACCATTACCGAATTCACACCAAAACTGAATTCCTCGCGGTACGGTCCCTGTGCGGGCTGCTGCTGGAGCTCACCGAGGTACGGCGCCGTGCTCGGCAGCGCCTCGCCGCCAGGGCCAGCAAAAACAAACAAAATGGTGCTTTTGAGTTCAAAAGTTGGGATTCGGGGGCGAGACAGAACGTTCTGTACTTGTTCTACCCGAAATACGGGGTGCCCAGAGCAGAACGGCCAGCACATGAACACCCAGGCGTGCCCAGCTCATCGGACACCCCTTCCCACAGCACTGGAGCGGCCAAACCCCACAGCCGCGGCTCACTCGCGGCCACCAGAGCTGTGCAAAACCCACAGGCGTTCCTCACCATCCTCGCCTATTCCCAGTGTACGGCCAGCGTTACTTCAACGCTTTCTGTAAGTATCTTTGTCTTATGTTCTGCAGCTGCAGCTCTGCAACGCGAACGCGGCGCGGCCTCGGGCGGCACAACCGGCAGGAGCGATCCCGCTGGTGGCGCCAGCCGGACCAGCCATGGATGTGTGGCACGCTCCTCTGCCAGAGCCCCTCACTGCCCCAGCCCCACCAACGCCTGCGGGGCGCTGGCGTGAAATCCAAGAGCATCACGGGGACTGGGGTGAGGAACACCCAGAGTGGCTCCACCGGCAGCAGCGTCTGTCCGCACGCACCAGGGCGACGGGGCACCGTGGGGCAGAGCGGCTGGAAAGTGCCCGGGGGGAAAGGCCCTGGGGGGGTTGGTGCCAGGGGCTGGAGCTGAGGCAGCGAGTGCCCAGGGGGGCAAGGAGCCCCCAGCATCTGGCTTGTGGCAGCAGCAGGAGGGCAGCAGGAGCAGGGCAGGGAGCGTCCCCCTGCAAATCCTGGGCACTGGGGAGGCCGCCCCTGCAATCCTGGGCTCAGCTTTGGGCCCCTCCCTCCCAGCAGGACCTGGAGGGGCTGGAGCGTGGCCAGAGAAGGGCAACGGAGCTGGGCAAGGGGCTAGAGCAGGAGGCTGGGGAGGAGCGGCTGAGGGGTTTTTATTACTACATTAATTCAGCCCACTAAGGGGTTCTAAATTCAATTATTTCCTCCAGAATTTTGCTCA
>WEIS01022160.1:0-10380 GCA_013389965.1 Todus mexicanus | reverse complement strand
CTCCTTTTCCCCTACCTGACATTGTTTAGCATCTTGTTTGGTTCCCTTAGCTTTCAATAGTTGTATCTCAGGGGTCTGCTTCAAACTGTGGCTATCTTATAGTTCTGAAGCACCTGTAATGCGATATTGTGGCCTGTCAAAACAGCCAATAAAACTTTATTTCTGTGTCATGGTAAGAACTGGTATGAAGGTGATGCGAATATAAATGTCAGAGATTTGGCTGGTGTACCAGTGATTAGATTTTTCACTTGAACTTGAGCAGCGCAGTTAATGCCTATCCTGCCCAGATGAATTTGCCGAGGTAGAGTAAAATTTGCCCTCTCCTCAGTTCTAAGTGACAGCTGAGTATAACAGAGAAGCCTAAACTTTCATAATTTTCAACTGTTTCACTCCTAGGCAGCAATAATAGACATTGGTTGCTGTAGTCACTATATATGCGAAACCTAAAATAGGAACACTCTATTTATTACAAAGGGAATTGGACAAAATCTAAAAAAATAAAATAAATTACGAGTTTGAGGCTGAATAGCTACCCATCCAGGTAAGTGTCTGCTCTCTGGTTTCCAAAAGAGTAGCCTTGTGGGTGTCCCATGAGAGAATTTTTTGTTTAACATTGCCTCTCTGAAAGGGCCTCTAGAAAAGCAGGTTTGTTCCAAAGAGAGGCTTTCCATTGCCTCTCTGATGCCTTCTGAAATCAGATGCAGTATTAAAAATAGATTCTGAGGGGGAAAAATACACTCTCTTTTTTAGACATGAGCTGTAATACCTATTTTCTGACACTTTCCTGTGTGGGATTGCCTCTAAACTGGTGCTTACGCTGCAGGTGTTGCCTGACTTTCTCTGGAAGGCAGGCTCACACTCTTTTTTTAAAATTTGTTTTTATATATATTTTTATTCAAAGTGCACAAAGTGTCTGTTTCTAAATATGACTGGTTATTTTTTTCTTCAGAGGAAGTGTTGGGTTCTAATGTTAGCAAGCAGTGGTAGTCTTGGCTGTTAGTGGGTGCTTGGGAATGTCTTAGTAGTTTCCTACTTCTGGAACAACCTATCATCTCCAGAACTGAAGCCATGTGTAATGGCCAGTGATTTAAAGGAAGTCTCTGTTAGTGATCTCGTTGTTTCATTTAGCTATAAACTATAGAAATCTCTCTATATAAGCTGATAGTCCACCATTTTGTTCTTATACTTTTGGAGAGATGAAAGGATCTACTCCACCAACATGATTTTTTGTTGTATGGAATTATAGAATGGTTTGGGTTGGAAGGGACCTCTAAAGATCATTTAGTCCAACCCCTAATAAAGGGGGGCCAGGTTGCTCTAAAGACTTTTCTGTGTCCTGAATCACCCCATGTTGTGATAGCCATAAATTTTCAGAGCTTTGGTGTGCAGTGATCCCCCATCTCAAGGTGATTCTGGCAGAGCTAGTAGTACAAAGAGCGATGAAAATGATCAATAATTTATGGAATACCTTCTGTATAAAGAATGCCTAATATTCTCTAGCATGGCTTAATAGTTGTTTGAAATGTGACGCATTACAGAGATCTGTAAAGTACGAGCAGCATGGAGAATGTAGAGGGGAAATAATCATTAGCTCTTGCAACTCAAAATTCAAGTAGTGATTAAATGAAATTGGCAAATGGAATGTGAATGCTAAAATTGTTTAGGCTTCAAAGGGTTTTGAGTAATTTTGTGGAAGAAAACTTTACCAAGGGCTGTTAGCCATGGCTACCACCTCTGTTTCAGTAAGTTGTTGTACTACAGAATGGTTGTACCTAAAGGATTGTATTGGGACAGAATTGGTAAATGTTTGTGCTGTTCTTTCAGACTTCTCTTGATGCTCTGGGAAGTCAGGATACTGGGCTAAAGCTGATCTGAGCTGCTGTAGCAATTGTCTTTGAGTTTCGAGATTGTTTCTATCACTACCTTACCATGAGCATATTTAAAAAAATAAATAAATTCTTGTCTTGACTGCAGGAACAACGCCTGAAATTCCTGAAACAGCAAGATCAGCGACAGCAACAGCAGGCTGCTGAACAGGAAAAACTGAAGCGATTAAAGGAAATTGCTGAGAATCAGGAAGCCAAGCTGAAGAAAGTGAGAGCACTGAAAGGCCATGTGGAGCAAAAAAGACTCAGCAATGGGAAATTAGGTGAGCTGTTGCTTGAGGAAAGTAGCCTGTGATTTTTCATGATGTGTGGTTCTTGGAGCTCTAAAATTTCTGGTCATTTCAGTGACTCGAAGGAGGTATGTGCAGTGTTCCTGGAAATGTTAATCATTAACAATTTCATATCTTGTATTTACCAAGAAAAGTCCTGACTGACCTAGAACAAAATATATTTTCTTACTGTATTTTAAAATATCTCTTAAAGGCACCCTGTGTTTTGAGCTTAGCATATCCGCTATTTAATTACAGTGGAAGTTTTTTCCTTTCTTGAAAACCTTTGTGTACCACAGTAACTTTTTTCCATCCTTGATGTTAACACCCCACACATTTAGAGTGTTATCTTCTTGGCCTATAACAAAGCTTGGCCTGATACCCATGTTGCCTTTTATGCAAGAGGTAACATAAAGGCCAAGGTGGCTGAGTGTTGGTTTTGTTGTTTGTTTGTTTTTTTAATTTCAGAAATATGACTAGTGTCTGGCCTGCTACAGTACTACTTGGGTGCTTGCAGTTCAGTGTGTTGATGCAGCATTAAATATTTATTTCAGACTTCATATCAACACATGTTCTGCGTACATTTTTCGTCCTCCCTCTATACGTGTTATACAGAACTTGTCATTTCCAACTGGACTCAAATGGAAATACGTTAGTTTATTAAGGTGAAATGTAAATATATTGTTTTATTAGGAGGCATGGTGCTGTACAGATGAAGGAAAAGTTGTTTTCTATGGGGAGAATGCATTTTGTGTTTGGGTTCTGTTACACAAAATAAAGATTAGTTTAAAGGAATAGAAGGACGGTGGAGTAATACAGGATCTTGGGAGTATGTGTGTCTTTTTTTTCTGTGCCCTCTCCAGCACGTTAGGTCTTGGTACTTGCTTGAACTCCTCCTGATTCCTTAAACTTTGTTCTATAATGCAAAACTTTTGGTAGTGGGAGCAGCTGATGACCTCTGTAAGAGACCCTAAAAAGCCCTCTGAGTCTTTGTTTAATATAACAGCTTGAATATTTTGTCACTGAGTTCCTACAACCTAACTTCAGAGTTTTAAATATCATAAATATACTTTGTGGTTGAGTAAGTGTCTCTGCAGAAGTCAGCATTAAGTGAGTTTAGGCTTTTACAGAAGACATCCAAGCCTGATAATGTGGTTTTATTTGTTTCCATACTTAAAGTAAAAAAAAATAAAATTATTTTGTCCCTCCCCCTCAGACCAAATTTACATCATCTTGTTACTGTGTTTGCTTTTACAAATGCTCCAAGGAAGAGCTGGTTTGACAGGGACCATGAGTTTGCGGTGGCTGGCCGCAGCCTCTGCGCAGTGCTGCGCTGGAGCCTGGCAGAGTGCTCACTGTCCCCTTAACTGCCGCCTTGGAAGCAGCCCACGCTCGGCTGTTTCTCAGGGCAGCTATTGTGCTCTCTTGTCCTCTGCAGTGGAGGAGATTGAACAAATGAACAGCCTGTTCCAGCAAAAGCAGCGCGAGCTGGTGCTGGCCGTGTCAAAGGTAGAGGAACTCACCAGGCAACTGGAGATGCTGAAGAACGGCCGAATTGATGGTTACCATGACAACCAGTCGGCTGTAGCTGAGCTTGACCGCCTGTACAAGGAGCTGCAGGTAATGGAAAACCGGCTTGTGACCCACGATTCCTAAGGGCTGAAAGTTGGTCGGGTTGTTTCTTGCCTCGTCAAAAAGAAATCCCATTGCTCCTGCTCCTGCAAGAGCTGTGTGGGTGCCTGTGTGCTGGGATGGAGGATTAGTTGTACAGGGTTCAAGGTAAACGGAGGAAGTGTATATACTGTTCCTTTATGCAAAATTTGGAGACTAATCAACATATTTCTTTGGAGAAAACAATCTGAGTTTGCCAGTATGACTTGACTTTTTAGAAAGCTTTTCTTTTTGTAACTGTTTCCTGTCCCCCATCCTGAAAGTTAATTTGTTTTGATTTTTGTTGTTTTCCCCTCCTCCCCCCGCTGCTTTGTGAATTTATTCAGTTGAGGAACAAACTGAACCAGGAGCAGAATGCCAAGCTGCAGCAACAGAGGGAGTGTTTGAACAAGCGCAACTCGGAGGTGGCAGTCATGGATAAGCGTGTTAATGAGCTGCGAGAGCGCTTGTGGAAGAAAAAGGCAGCTCTGCAACAGAAAGAGAATGTACCAGTAAGTGTGGGAGATTTAATAAAAAAAAAAAAAAAAATTTCATTTGTAGTCCATACAGTCTAAAGTAAAAACTTGCTTATGGGGAAGGCTGTTCAGATGCTAGACTTGTTTTTATCCATACATGGTGAAAGTCTTGTATTATTAAAGTACTTTTCATGGTACATTGGTGTTAACCTACTTACTCTTTATGAACAAGGACTTATGCTGTTGTGGATTTTTTTTTTACTCTTACTACATCAGATTTATAGCTCTTAAAGCTTTTTTTTTAAAAAGTATTTTTAATATTGTAGTATCATTTTCTACTTGTGTTATCCTTTTTGACTTCTGTTTCAAACTCTGATGTGGATACTGCAGCATAACATTATTTAAATTTTCTTCTGATTTTTATTTTTTTTTCCCAAAGGTTTCTTCAGATGGGAATTTACCACAGCCGGTGGCTTCTGCTCCAAGTCGGGTGGCAGCAGTAGGTCCTTATATCCAGTCCTCTACTATGCCACGTATTGCTTCCAGACCTGAACTTTTGGTGAAACCAGCATTTTCAGATGGGACGCAAGCTTTGCAGGTACCTGATGGTCCACTGAAAACGCAAACTCTGCCCAACATGAGAGCGGGGAGCAGTTCACAAGCTAAAGCTCCTGCAGGTAATAGCTTAATGATTAATAATTTTTCTCACCAGAATTTTTTTTTTAATCTACCATCTCTCTCTTCTTTCATTCAAAACAAAAAAAAGTGTTACTTGAGATGTCAGTCTTACTACTTGCTATTTTCCTGCACCGGTGAATATATTTTATAAACACTGAGGTTATACAATGCAATATACTATAAATTAAGTAATCCTCTTAGTGAGCAATTTGAGTTGCTATACAGTATAGAATGTAGGAGGATTTTTCTGTAAACTAGCTATTTATTTTTATATATATTGTAAAAGACTCCTAAAAATTATACAGCAGTGTTTGAATTTCTAGAGGCAGTCTTAGGATTTACATGGTAACAACCTGGTGCCTGAACTTAAAAACTAACAAAGCTGAGTTTTCTCATCATGCATTATAGAAATGACACATGTAAAGGATTAACCAGCATTACAAGAAATATTATAAAGGAGGTAGGTGATTGTAGCACAGGAATAGCAATAAACTTGCTGACGTGTTGATGGTGTAGGAATATGGAAAGACCCAAGTCTAACACCTGACGCAAGACTTGGGATTTGTCTGGCTTCTCTCTGCGGCTTTCTCCTATGAGATACAGTTCAGTTCTGTGAGAGAAGTCTGGAGAAACTGGAGAGTTTCAAGTATCTCATGTGTGCAGTCTTCGGAGGAGAAGACTCGCTTTTCATCAGGGAGAGCAGAGAAACTTTGATCTTCCCAAAAGGAAAAAATAGACACTGAGCTTGTAGAACAGTTCTGTTTATTATTTTTATCTCCCTCCCTCCATTTCCAGTTCTGGCCGATGTAGCCATGGCACAAACCCATGCTGTGCTGGAGAATGGGAAGTGTTCTCTCTGGTTTGCAGATCCTAAAACTGCTGGACTGGAATTTTAGCTCTGGTTGAATTTTTGCTATTTGAATGTGTGGTGGTGTGTTATTTGAACTAAAACATCAGTCTTTTTTTTTTCTTTTTTTTTTTAGCCCTTAGGTAAAACTACTGCTTTCCTAGAGAGATAGTACCCAATCCTTTGACAGAAGGAAAGTTTTTTGGTTTTTTCCCCTGCTGCTTATCAGTACTATTTGAATTTAATATCACTTAATGTACTAGATAATTTTGAATTTAGTAGAGAGAATTTGGTGAAATATTTAATAGCAAATTGCAAGTATTTTCTTAGTTATTTTTGAAGCAAACAGTGTCTACTCCAGTGAATGTAAAGATCAGCTTTAATGTAGTATCTATATGCAGATTGCACATACAGATGATTTTTACGCTGTTTTTCTTTGCACAATATCTCTCATCTCTTCTTACCATCCTGACACTTTAACTTGCTATACCCAAGGAAGTTTCTTACTAACTGTAAAGAAAGCAATCTAGAGAAGTTTCTTGTCTGATTGCTGTAAATGCAGCCGTGTACTGGGACAAATAGGTCTGTTGCTGCTGCTTTGATGTTTCTGAGCTTGGTTTTGCATTCTCTTTTTAAAACAAACAAATGAGCAAAAAACACAAGTGGTAGAATTTATAGAAGTTAAGCTGTATATGATACTTGTACGCTCTCTAGATCTGACTCTTACAAAAAAACCTACCTGTGTTAAATAGGTCAATAAAATCATTATTTTAGGTTAATCTGTTCCCCTTGTTCTTTCCTAGGCGCTGTGGTCCCCAGCGCAAAACCTTCCTCATCTGCCACTGACTGGAGTAGTTCAAATGCAGACAATCATATTAGTCAAGCCTTCGCTTCAGGAAAAGGAATCGTGACTAGTGAAGGACAAGGTACGTTCTTATGTGCCTGGCTAATCTTAAAATACAGAGAATCTAGTTAATTATATCTGTCTCTTCTAAATGCCTCAGTAACTATCTAGAATTCATTTGACAGCACAAAAAATAATTCAAAGAATATTGCCATATAATCTTTAGTATGGTGTTGGAGAGACTTTTATATTTTTTATTTAAAAAAACCCACCAAACCACAAAAAAGCACAAAGCCAAATAACACCTTGTTTCAGGTGCCAGAGTAGATACTAATGCCTTCCATACATGCTCCTGTTCAATGTGCAATAGAGCAGTTGGCAGGCCCTTGGGTCCTTAGCACAGGGGGAGGGTGGATACAGAAAGCATCCCTTGCATGCACTGCTTTGAATATTGCACAGAACAGGACTCTTATTCCTACAGTTGTTGTCCCTTTTAAGTCTTCCTCTCTCTCTAACAACAGCTGAAGGAGAAACTTTTTTACGAGACAAAGAGAAAAAAGTACGTCCGTTCTCCATGTTTGATTCTGTGGACCAGTCTGCTGGGCTGGGCACGCTGAGAAAGAACCAGAGCAGTGAAGATCTCCTTCGAGAAGCACAGGTATGCAGGAAACTTGAACTACTGCATTCCATCTGAGAGGGATTGCTACACAGCTTTTCAACTATTGTTCTCAGGAAGCTCCTTGAAAAGTACCTAGGGTCTTCCTTTAGAAGACTTCTAAGGAAAAAAGTCTTTTAGGCTTTTAATGGCAGTTGGTAACTCAGAATCATTCCCTGCAGTTTGTGTGATGGAAAGCTCCATTTAGGCTGAGTACGTAAAAATGGCTGTGTTACTTGCCCTCGTGTGAACGTGTGAGGTTTTTTTATTTCCAAAGATTATGTGCACAGAGGCGTTTGCATGGCGTTTTAAAAACCATTTACACACTTGTTTTGCTGTTTAATGCAGCAGCATCCCTCAGCTGTGTGATTGTAGCAAGACTTCCCACCTAAATCTTGGCACAAGGGCATGATTTGATCAGGTAGAAGTGAAGTAACATAGAACAACTGGGGATGACAAGCTCTCTGTTGGAAAACAAATTTCTTGCTTCTAGATGCTACTAAGTGTTGCTTCTGTCTCTGGAGAAATTACTGTGCCCTGTTTTATACATAGCTACTACAGAAAGAATTAAGGAGAATAGACTCAAAGCGTGAAAAAACTACGATCATAAAATGTTTCAAGAAGTCTCTTCGTGTTTCCAATGATGATGTAAATGGTACTGTAGCTACAGTAGAAATGCTAGATGCTGTGATTCTTTGAGGATCTTTGGACTTTCACAGCAGAACTCCTGAAATGTGTTTTGCTGTTTAATCTTAACTTTTTTTTTGTTTGTCTTTCAGACAGCCAATAAAAATGTAACAAAGGTACCACCACCTGTACCCACTAAACCAAAACAGATAAACTTGCCTTACTTTGGTCAAGCCAGTCATCTGCAACCTTCTGATAATAAACTGGATGGAAACGTGCAGAAGCTGCCTTTGGCTGTTGTATCTATGGGGAACAAACAAAAACTAGGGGTGCAGCAGCCTTCCCATCCTTCTCAGCAGATACAGCAAAGAATTTCTGTACCTCCTGCAGGTCCTCCCTCTAGCCAGGACCAAATTCTTCCATCCTCCAAACAGGAGAGCCCTCCAGCAGCAGCTGTGAGACCTTTTACCCCTCAGCCATCCAAGGAGACCTCACTTCCACCGTTTCGAAAGCCTCAAACTGTGGCTGCAAGTTCAATTTATAGCATGTACACACAACAGCAGACTCCTGGGAAGAACTTCCAGCAGGCTGTGCAGAGTGCTTTGACAAGGGCACAGACCAGAGGACCACACTACCCAAGTGGTAAGCATGTGATGTTCTACCTCGGCTGTGTTCATAAACGTCAGATAGATGTACTTTCCACCTGGTCTGTGGGTATAAAGCTTTTCCTCAGGGGAATTAAGCAGGTTAGTGCAGCTGTAAGAATTTTAGGTGCATATTAAGTGCTGTATATCAATGTTAACAAGAAGCACAGCATACCAATCTCATGTTTGTAAAATAACTAATGCTAAACTTGGTTACTGGATTAATCCTGTTGAGTTGATCCTGTTCATATAGGTGAATCAGGTTGCATGTTCTTTTTAGGTTTGTTGACTGGATATTAACACTTGTTTGGTTTTTTTCCCCCCACCCCTCTCTGAACTGCTCTGCAGTGTATGGCAAGCCTGTGATGGCAGGAGCTGGTGTACAGAATCAGCTGCCGCAGACAGAGAACATCTACTCAAACCTCCAAGGCAAGCCAGGCAGCCCAGAGCCTGAGATGGAAACAGCAGCCTCTGCTCATGAGAATCATGAAACAGAGCGAATACCCCGTCCCCTTAGCCCAACCAAATTGCTGCCTTTCTTATCCAATCCGTACCGCAACCAGAGTGATGCTGATCTGGAAGCACTACGGAAAAAGCTGTCCAATGCACCCAGGCCACTGAAGAAGCGTAGCTCCATTACTGAGCCAGAAGGACCTAATGGCCCCAATATTCAGAAGTTGTTGTATCAGAGGCCCACTCTGGCTGCAATGGAGACTATCTCGACTCCATCACATCCCTCCAAACAGACGGCATCAGCTGCTAGTCCTGAAAGCCCAGCAGAAATCCCAAATCCTTATCTAAGTGCAGAATCGGAAAAAGAAACAGCTGCTTCTATGCCAGAACCGGCCATTGCTGAGGAAGCGGAAAACACACCAGCAGATCAGAGTGAAGCTGTTCTTCCTTCTGTACCTTTGGATACCGTACCTGAGGGAATATCAGATGGTGATGAACTCATGCAGCCAGAAGTGGAAGAACCAAGCCTAGAAGCGTCACTGCCGCTGGAGGTGTACATGGAAGAATATCCTCCATACCCACCACCTCCTTATCCATCAGGGGAACCAGAGAGTTTGGGAGAGGACTCATTCAGTATGAGGCCTCCTGAAGTTACTGGACAGTTTTCCTTGCCTCCTGTAAGTATTAGCCTACAACTTGCACGCCTTGTCAGTAAGTCATCTCAAGGTCTGCCATAAGTGCTGTGCGTTGTCTTGTAGAGCTTAAGCAGATGTGGGAGAACAGTCAGACGTAGTCTGTTGGTATCTGTTTTATTTGTGTGATGCCCTTTTCATTACTGTCATTCTATCTGGAGATAAGTCTCTGGTGTCTCTAGAATTAATGACATGTTGAAAAGTTTCAAATGGTATTTTGATACACAGCCACACTCTTCTGGGCTGTAAGAACGTTCCTTGTAGAAGTCTACCTATTACATCCAAACTATACTTCCTTTTAAAGATAAATGTAAATTTTTTTTGAGGCACAGACACAGATTTCACAAGCATTTCCTGCTATTGCTGATATGAGATGGAAACTGATTATCTTAATCCTGGATTGCATTTGTTTATCTGAAAGTGCCTTGCTTGAAAAATACACAGAAACAGACTTCTGCTTCAGTTTCTGCTCTAAAAACTCATTTGTAGACATGAACTGCTTGCATTTCTTTCTGCTGAAATGTTTTCTGAGGCTTTCTTTGGAACCTGATTTAACATCAAGGCAGTTCTCAAGTCACATCAAAATGGAGTCTCTCTGGGCTTAGGGTAGGCAGCATTTTACCATCTTGTTTGTTTTGGAAGTTTGTATCTGTGTGGAT
>WEIS01022158.1:35467-48351 GCA_013389965.1 Todus mexicanus | reverse complement strand
CGCCGCCGCCGCCACCGCCTCCCGCCGCCGCACCATGAAGCGGCAGAACGTGCGGACGCTGGCGCTGATCATGTGCACCTTCACCTACCTGCTGGTGGGAGCCGCCGTCTTCGACGCGCTGGAGTCGGAGGAAGAGACGGCGGAACGGCGGCGGCTGGAGGCGAAGAGCCAAGAGCTGAAGAGCAAGTACAACCTCAGCGCCGAGAGCTACCGGGAGCTCGAGTGGGTCGTCCTCAAGCTCAAGCCGCACAAGGCCGGCGTCCAGTGGAAATTCGCCGGCTCCTTTTACTTCGCCATCACTGTCATCACTACCATAGGTACCGAGCACCCCCGCTCCGGCGACTCCCGGTGTCCCCGGAGATCCTCCTCCGCTCCGGGATACCGGCCCCGGCGATACCCCCCCTCCACCCTCCACGCGAAAGATCTTCCCCAAGGCGCCCATCGCCGCGGTATCGGGCTGACCCGCCCGCCCGGTTCCTCCGCTCCCGCTCCCCCTAGCCCGGCCCTGCCCCGCCAGTTCCCCCGGTGTCGGGGTGACTCTCCCGAGCGGCTCCTCCACCACCGGGAAACCCCCGCCCGGATCTTCCCGAAATCGCCCATCCCCGTGGGGTCAGGTCTCCCTGACCCGCCCGTGGCTCCGCTGCCCGGGCAGCCTCCGCCGGGACCCCCGCCCATCGCCGCTGCCGCGGGGCTACTCCCTCTCCCCAGGCCATGGCCGGACCCTCCCGTCGCGCCCATCCCCGAAACATCTGAGCACGACCCCCCTGCCCAGCCGCGGCTCCCTGGGAACGGCGACTCGCCCATCGCCGTGGTGTCTGTTCTTCCTGCCGTGGCATCCCCTGGGCCCCCCCTCAGCACATCCCCCCAGCCTTGGGGCCACCCCCTGCCCCTTCCCCCGGCACTGACCCGGGGCCTCCTCACCCCCTCTGCAGCCCGGGGAGCGGGGGGGGGCTGAGCTGGGACCCCCTTTTCCAGCCCTGGTTCCCCGGGGGGTGCGCTGAGTCCGGCAGCGCTTGGGGAGGCAAGAGATCCTCAGGACGGGGAGTGTCACGGTGGGGCTGTGGGACAGGCGATTTCCTCGGCTGACCCCTTCCCTGGAGGAGGAGAAGGAAGGTCCCCTGGGGACAGGCTTCCCTCGCAGCCCTTCCTGGGTGAGCCCCTGGTGGGACCCCTGACCCCAGAGAAGAGACACGGATGTCCCCCTGCCTGCACGGACACTCTCCCTACAAGGAGGGGGGTCAACGCTGTGCCCCGGTGCTCAGGGTGTTCTCCCTGCCCTGCCCCAACCCCACCCGGGGTGCTCAGGGTCATCCCCCACTTTGGGAGAGGTGCTGCAGGAGCTGGTGGGTGGGGGCTGCAGGGTCCCCCCTGGGTTCCCGATCACTGCCCTCTGTGGTCACCCAGTCACATCATCAACCAGTCCATCCTTCAGGTCCCTTTGATGGAGCAGCTGGGGTGACCCGCTGTCCCCCGGTCCCCAAACTGCCCTATCGTCAGTGCACTGTTCGGGCTTGGAAGCCCGGGGGCAGTTGGTGGCTGGGCTGGGCTGGCACACGGCTGAGCCTGGCCCTGCCCAGCACCCCGCGGGTGCCACAGCCCTGGGGGGACACGGGAGCAGTGGGAGGGCTGGTGCGTGCACCAGGTTTGAGACACAGCTGCTGGGGTGTCTCTTGGTTCCTGGAGCTGAGACACAGGTGTGGATTGGGGCTGACGTGAGGGTGTGGAGCAGTTGTTGGCTCTCAGTGGCTGTTGTGGGGTGGCTGTTGGCTTTGGGGAAAGATATACAGGTGTTGGGGTGTCTGTTGGCTCTCAGGGTTGGCGTATGGGTGTTAGGGTGGCTGTTGGGTTTGGGGGGATGAGATGCAGGTGCTGGGGTGGTTGTTGGTTTGGAGGATGAGACACAAGCGTTGGGGTGGCTGTTGGCTCTCAGGGCCGAGACGCGGGTGCTGGAACAGCCGCAGGCTGATCAGAGGCAGGGTCTGGCCTCTCCCGGCTGGCGGGAGCAGCTGGGAAAAGCTTTGAAAGTGAAGACAAGCAGCTTATGTTTGACGTGAGAAGGAGGAGGAGCAGGCAAGGGGGTGCGCGGGGGCCTGAGGAGAGGAGCAAGCGGGAAGCAAGCGGGAAGCAAGAGGGAGCGAGCGGCGTCTCGCCTACCCACACAAAGGATGCTGCAGTGATGAAGGAGGGAGACAAAGCCAGTCCGGTGGGCATGGTCCCGAGAGCCTGTGGCTCAGCATCGGGCTGTGGGCAGGCATTGGGGTCCCTGCCCTGCATTCCCCAGGGCACCCAGGTCCCCATTCCTGCCTGGAACCCCCGGGGCGGGGGATGGAGAAAGGATGGTGGAATGTGACTGAGCCCCGACATGGTTGTTACACACCCGTGAAGCAACCTGCCAGCTGCGGCTGGGAGTGAAGCGCTTAAAACCTCATTTTCAGGCTTGATGTAGGAGCTCAGGGTGGGGTTGAGGGCATGACACCCACCCCCAAAAAGTGTGTGTTCAGCCACAGCAGAATAGGCAGAAATTTCAGAGCGAAGGTCCTCAAATGGCTTTGCAGCTCTGAGGCAGCTTCAGCCTCTCTGTGGTGTCCAAGCTCATGTAAGGGAAAGGAGCGCAGACATAAATATGTACAGAAATACAGTTTTTATCAAAATTGGGTGCTTTTGAAGGAGGCATTCTAGCTAAACAGTTGCAATGGAGCTTGGGTGATGCTCAACGGGGGCCAGCGTGCATCAGCAAACAGAGTAAAATCATCCTAAGCCACAAGACGGAAAAGAAAATTCCATTATTGCCATGAAATGGGATTTTCCAGTGGTGGGGGGAAGGCATCCTTCCAGGAACCAGCCAAACCCCTCTGCAAAGATCCTCTTGCAGATGGCCACTGAGCTCAGGAGGCAATGAGGATACTGGGGCTCCTGTGCCGGTTGAGATCCCCAGGCAAAGAGGAAAGGAAGAAAAACTGTGAGGGCGACGGGTCCCACTTGGAAAGTTTTTCTTACATTTCACGTAGTGTGTTTTTTTTTTAATCCTGGCCCTGCACCAAGGGCCTCCTTGCTCCAGGGCCGGCTGTGATGGCTTTGGCTGGATCGTTCCCAAAAAACACATCCTCCCCCCTCCGTCACCTCGCTGTGTGCGGAGAGGCGAGCAGGCATGTGGGCCGGAGCAGGTGACGAAGGCCACCGCAGTTTCACCATCTGTCACACACCCCTCCTCCCTTCCCTGCTTGTTTATCAAGGGAACAGGGGACCCTGCCTGGGCCAGGAGACCTCAGGGCTGAGACCAAGTCACCACCGACCCTCTTCTGCATGTGGTCTCCCAATCAGTCACTCCATCTCATCCTCCCGTCCCCAGGCTGATTTCTTTGGTAGCAACACGCCTGTCCTCAATCCGTGGCGTCCGCAGCATCTTCCCTGCTCACATCTCCGGGCTTGGCTCAGGAATAGCGAAAAGAGGAGGGACCTGGGGATGCTCCGGCACACGCACCCCCAGCCATCTCTGGTGCCACTCTCCTGCCCCAGCACCGATATTGGTGGAAGGGGAAGGACACACACACACACACACACACACCCTTCCAATTCTCCGGCTTTGGGAGATGCAGCCCAGGGAAATGTCTCAGGGAAGGCACTGGAGCTGCTGCTGCTGGAACCAGGAAGAGGTTGCAGCAGTTTTGGAGCTGGTCAGGTAGGGGAAGGCTCCCACCCGCTTCCGCCAGACATTTCTGTTCTGATCCTGCACTAACTGTGCTTGCTAAAAAGGATAGCAGTGGAAATGAATGTTGGCACCTACAAACATGCCTTTGATAGGTTTCAGAGTTAACATGTCAGAGGGGAAAACCGTACCACCCTGTTATCCTGTTCCAGGGCTGGGATTCCTTTTGTCTCAGTCCAGACCTCAACAGGGAAGGGAGGGCCGCCCTCTGCCACATTTGCCTGTGACATGCTGGGATTACTGGTTGGGATGTTCACTCTGAAACCTAATGAGGGCATATACACCTCTGCCACTGATTCTCGTAGCAGGGAATGAGCATGAAGAGGGTGAATGAGGAGATGGGGTGTACACACCGAGACTGGAGCCATCTACAAGCCCTTCCCAGCAGTGCTGCATGTTTTAGGGGTGGCACTCATAGCCTGCTTCCTGGGGACCCCCAGAACTGAGGGCTCAGCCCCACTGACAGGAATGCTGCCCCTCCACAACATCCCACCCCCCTCCTCCTGCTTCCATGTCCCCGCAGCCCGTGTCCCGTCTGTCTGTCCGTGTGTGTATCGTCGTCCCCGCTCCTGCCCAGGCTATAAATTCCCTGCTCCTTTCCATCCCGGAGCGATAACAGCAATTAATACTCGCTCCTCCCCTGCTCTCCCCCCCCCCCCGCCCGCTTGGCCCCTCCCAGCTGATGCCTCATTAAACCCGCCAGCAAAGCCTGACTCAGAGCAAGACACAAACACCATGTGCCGGGGCAGGGATGCTCTGAGGCAAGGGGGGGATTGATTCCCCAGGACACAGCAAAAAATAATCCTAATTTCTTTTGGTTTAGGGTGTTGAGGTTTTTTTCCCAGTTAACAAACCCCAGGGCTGGTTGCTCAGCCTCGGTGTTGCCAGGTTTAGTGCCAAGAGGCCGAAGCAGCGGGAGAGTCCCGCTCTGGCGGCGTCTGATTTATGAGCCGGCTTAAATATTTATCAGGCAGTTTTCGGGCTGAAGCGAGTGCCGCGCAGGATTTATGGCAGGCGCCGCCACCTTGGATAAATCACGACCGGGAGGGTTAATGGAAGGAGCAAGAGCAGAGGGGGCTGGGCTGGGGCGAGGGTCCGGGAGAGGGTCTGGCCCTGTCTGCCCACAGAGAGGGGCCAAGGAGAGCAGCCGTGGGACAGGAGAGCCCCACTGGGCTTGTGAGGGGTGCCAGTGCATGGGGCCGGGCACTGCGCATGGTGCTGGGAGCCGGTGCAAGGCACTGGTATATGGTGCTGAGCACTGCACGTGGTGCTGGGCACTGGTGCATGGTGCTGGGAGCTGGTGCAAGACACTGTTTCTGGGTGTCGGTACACACCGCCCACCCACCCCCCCCGGGGAAATCCATCAGGGGAAAGGGCGGCGGGGGCAGGAAAGGTCCCCGGGGACAGGAGCTTTGCAGCATCAAGGGTCAGGAGGTTTGAGCTGCTCGGGGAGGAGGTGCTGAGGTGACGGGGTGAGGCCGTGACCCCCCCGGGGCGATGCTGCCGCAGTTTGTGCCGCCTCCATCCCCCTGACCCCCTTGCCCCGGGGGGAGCCGAGGGCAGGAGGCGCCACAAATCGTTCCGAAAGGGCCTTAAGCGACTTTTTGATCCCCTCCGCCTTGGAGGCCCCTTTTTGCTAAAGGGGGGGATGCGGCTGCACCCCCCTTTTGCAGGAGGAGAGGACGGGGGGAGGGACGGAGGGGGCCAGAAAGGGGGCTGGCGGAGCCCCAGGGCTGAGGGAAAAATTGCCAGTTTCGGCGCAAACAGGGCGCTTGGCCGGCGCTGGGATTTTCCATGACACCATCCTGACCCCCCCAGCACCACCCCCCGCGCCCTGCTCCGGCAGATCTGGCCCCAGCCCGCAGGCAGCAGCGCCTGGGGACAGGATGCACCCCCAAACCCCTGCTCTGGAGGGTGGGGAGCTGTGGGGCTGCCCCCGACACCCCACTGCACAGGGGGGCTCCTTTGGGGGGTGACACTCCCCACCCCGGTGTATGGGATGAGTCTGGGAAGGGGTCACAGTGAGGCGGGGAGCAGAGGGGGTGGTAGCTGCAGAGGATGGGAGGGGGCACCGAGAGCGGTCACCCCAATGCTGTGTTTTGGGAGGGAGCTGAAGGTCTGGTCCCCACCTTCACACACACACCCCCCCCCAACTTGGGGAGGTGGTGTCCTGGGGGGTCTCCAACCCCAGGCCCCTTCCCACCCCACCACCCAGTCTCAGCATCCCCCTCCTCAGTGTGATAACCCCCCCAGGGTGCTACCCCCCCAGGGTGACATTCCAGCCAGCCCAGGACAGCCCTGGTGCTGCTGGGCCAGACTGGGGCAGGAGGGGGGCTGTGAACCCAGGGAGATGGGCTGAGGGTGGGCAGGGAGAGAGATGGGCAGGAGGAGAGCTGGGGAGTGGGCAGAGAGCTGTGCATGGATGGATGGATGGATGGATGGACAGACAAGAGGATGGCAAGCTGGCTACTGCTTCACCTGCCCTGGAGAAGGCGCCGTGAGGCCAGCCCCTGCTCCAGGTCCAGGACCCATCTGGGACATGGGCAGCCCGGGTGCTGTGTGTCCCAGGGCTCACTCCAGCTCCACATCACCCAAGTTCAGCCCAGCCCCAGGGAGCTACTGCCCACATCCCATCCCTTCACGCTCACCCTGTCCTGGGCGGGACATGGAGGCCTTGCAGGGCGTGTATGTCCCCCCCAGTCCCCTCATCGTGCCAGGACCGTGTTTGCTCAGGGCGGGCAGCACGTCTGCAACCGCCACATGCTGCTTTCCCAGCCGCTTGCTCTCTGCCTGCTTGTTTGCTCGCCCTGCAAAGATGGAACCTCTCCCAGGCAGCACCAAAGGGCACCCCCAGTGCCGGCTGTGTCGCCCAGGTCCCCGTCTCCAGCCCCGGGGACAGAGTGAAGGTGCCCAGGCTCAGCCCTGGCACTGGTTAACTGACAGGTCTGGGCACAGCCCAGGTCACTCTTGGCTGTGGGCACTGGAGAGAGCTGGCACTGCCCAGGAGCCCTTTGTACCTCAGCCAAACTCACATCACCCAGGGGGCACATCAGGAAACATGTGCCTGAGTGGGATGCTGGTCCTTACTGGGAGCAATGGGGCAGGGAGTTGGGACTGCAGGGATGGTTGCAGGGCTGACACAAGGAGGAGGAGAAGGATGCTCCCCACCTCCATCTCTTGGGAACTCCTGTGGGTTTCTCTGTAAGGGTCAAGAGAAGGGGGTGCCTGGGGCAGGCCCTTGGGCAGCTCCAGGCTGAGTGCTTTGGGACATTGGTAGCTTTTGGGTGTTAAAGGGCTGTGGGGAGCGTGGGGTCACTGTGTGGCCACCATCATTCCAGCCAGCAGCAACTGTGGGGTCTGCTTAAGGAGGGTGGTCTCCATAGAGAGGGTGACATCTCCAGAGGATGAGGCTATTTCTCCACTGAGACATCCCACTGAGGCACTCCTGATGTGGATCCTCCAGTGTCTATGGATGCTATCCGGTCATTCCGTTCTCCCCAAAATACACGGGAACATACTGACCTTGGTGGCTGTGGCTGAACTTGCTGAGGTGGGGGTGGGAGGCAATGCTCCCTGGGCTGTGGGGTTTCATGGTTGTCTGAAAACAGGCTTGGAAGGACCAGAGTTGTCTTCACCCCAGGCTGGGACAGAAACTGGGGCTGCTCCAAAGCATTCGAGATCCCCAGAGTGGTGCTTTGATAGATCCCCCATCAGTCAGGACCACTAAACCTTCCCTGCTGTCCCTCATCCCTCCTGCACCCCCCCAGCCCTGTGAAGGCTGTGTAGATCAGTGCTGAGGCAGGCTAGAGAGCACGGTAAAGGGCTCTGCCATCCCTCTGAGGGGAACACCAGCCATACATCTGCCCAGCAGACACCCAGGCTACGGGGGACTGAGGGTGGGGTGGGTGCAAAGAGGAACCCATCCCATGCCTGGGATGGGCCCCAGGGGCATCCCCCACTGTTGAACTGGAGGAGGAGAGGAAGTCCTACGGCTCTAGCAGCAGGATGCGGGGCTCTTGCCCGGACCTGGAAATGTCCTGGCATGGGCCGTGGCTCATGGCCACCAGCCCTCACTCACTGCCAGGACTTACTTTCCTGCAGTGATTTTGTAAAGCAGGGAGCTGGTTTCCTGGCAGCTTCATACCCCTAACGCCCCAGCTCAACTCCCAGATCCTGCTGTCATCTGAGACTCCCCATCCCCTGCCCTGGCTCCCTTTTTCCCCTGCCCTGCCTCCCTCCATCCCCTCCCTGGAGAGCTCAGCCCCCTCTCAACCCCCTTCAGCACCCAGTCTCACCTCCCGGGGACCCTCTCCCTGCTTTCCCAACCCTTTGCACCCTCCAGCCTTGTAACACCTCCACTCTTGCAAGGTTTCCCTCCCCTCCAGCCTCCCCCCACCCCCAGCAGCTGTCCCGCTAATCCCCACCATCAATCGCTCCACCAGCCTGGGATTTGCTCCGGGCGGGGGGCCAGCTGAGACCTGCACCTGCTCCCCGCGGCCATGGCCAGATCCAGCCCTGCTCCTCTGCAGCCCTAAAAAGGACACGAGTCGGCCGCGTTCCTCAGGGACATGTCATGTTTTCTCCCTGGGGACACAGGCCGTGCTCCCTGCCTGCTTCGCAGCACCCTGAGCACCCTGACGTGCGCTTCCCTTGGCAGCATCTCTCTGGGGACACCCCTTTGAGGCACTCACCCGGCAGGGAGGTTTGGGGAGGAGGCTGCAGGAGATGGAGAGGAGCTGGGGTGCTGAACCCCTTCCACAAGGAGGACGTATCCTGGCGACCTTCCCCCCAACCCCATCTTCCGATGTGCTGGAGATCAGGCAGTGCCCGCTGAAGCTGGGCAAGGGGGGGTCTGGCAGATTGACGGACGCTTGGACACGCTGCGAGAGCTCATAAACTCCCTTCCCTGGGGAGAACGGGGCTAAATATAGCAGCGGTGCGGGGCAGGCGGGATGGTGCTCAGCAAGGCTGATGGCAGGGACGGGGCCCACGGGCACTGCTCGAGGCTTGTGTCCTAGAACTGCATCCGAAATCCCTGTCCTCAACTGGTTGATGCAGGAGGAATGGGGAGACCTGGGGTGTTGGGAGGGGACAGAGGCATCTGGCAGGAGATGAAGGGCAAGGTGAGGGCTCAGTGCCTGCCCCGAGAGCAGCAGGATGGGACCCCAGGTTGAAGTGCATTGCCTGGCTCTGCTGTGGGACCCGGTGGCCGCATGGGTGGCATTGGCATTGCCTCAGTATCCCTTCTGCTGCTGGGGGAGGTGGACAGCGAGCAGCAGCCCCGTTTTCCATCAGCAAGGGATAGGGCAGGATGGCACCTGGCACTGGTGAGAGCAGGGATGCTCTCCAGTGATCCTCTCTGGTGATGCTCTCTCTCTGGTGATGGAATTTGGTGATCCTCTCTGGTGATGCTCCGTGGTAATGCTCTCCAATGATGCCCTCCGGTGTCACTCACTCTCTGGCGATGCTCTCCAGTGATTGTCTCCAGCTTTCACAGCTACAGCTCAAGCCAGCAGTGCTGGCAACTGGGAGAGGTTGCACCAGCTCCTCGGAGACAGCTCAGACAGAGATCTGATGGTCCTTGTTTTCACCTCACTGTGGCCCAGCTTAATCCTCGGCCTCCTGAGGCTGCCGGTGAGTGTGCCGGTGAGGGTGACAGTGAGGCTGCTGGGTCTGGTTTAGTTGCTAGGACAGGACTTGGAGAAGTGGTTGCTGCTCCAGCCCGCTGCTCCTGCTGGCTCCTCTTGCCTGCTCCTGGAGCCCTAGTCCACTGCCTTTGGGCACCAGAGGTAAAGCCCTTGGCATGGTGCTTTTCTTGGGGATGTGGTGGTTGAGAGGGGAAAGGGAAGGGGGAAAGAGGGAAAGGAAAAGTCAAGGGGAAAAATGAAGGGACAGGGGAAGAAAAAAGGAAAGGGGAAGGGGAAGGGGAAGGGGAAGGAGAAGGAGAAGGAGAAGGAGAAGGGGAAAGGAAAAAAAATATGAAAAGATAAAGCAAAGGGACAGGCAAAGGGAAGGGGAGCAGCTGTTGCCCAGTGGTGAGGGCACCTCTGGTGGCTCCCCAGGGCACCCCAGCTCAGCACCCTCACATCCCACCAGCTTGGCTGCCTCTGGCCAGCTGCGGGCACCCAGGATCAATTAGGGACGAATAATCCACCAGCGTAGAGGCAGGATAAGTGCTGTCCACATGGGGTTTGTGCAGGCAGGAGATTAATGGAAACGCAGATGACCCTCCCTGGGCCTGGGCGCAGATGCTTCACCAGCTCCCGCAGCAGCTCCCAGATGGTGGGCAGTGGGGCACGGGGACATGGGGACACGGGGACAGAGGAGAGCCAGCTGCCCATGGCTCTTGAGCCCTTAAAAGTCCCTGTTCTCCCCACCGCCTGCTCCTCTCCGCCCAGCTGCTCTGAGATGGGCAGTCCCGGGATGGGTATTTCAAGGAAGAGCAACCTCCAGTATCTGAAACCCCAGCCAGGGTGTGTCCAAGCATCCCCCAGCTGCCCCCACCCCAACCCAGAGATTAAGCACCTCATCCATCATGCTCCAATAACCCCCTAGCTCCTTTCCCCATTGCCCATTCTCTAGCTCCCTTCCCTTCATTTTCATTTGGAAAGCCCATGATCCTCCCAGTCTGAGGAGCCATTTGTGGCCTCTCCTTGTGCCTGGGGGTCACAGGACCAGTCAGGGTTGGGGTCTACCACTGGTGATTCAGCTGGGGAAGTGGTTTGAGGTGCTGCACCCTCCTTGGGCCACCAAGCTGATCCCCCTCTGTGGCTTTGCTCCCCAGGTTATGGCCATGCAGCCCCCAGCACAGACGGGGGGAAGGTCTTCTGTATGGTTTACGCCCTGCTGGGGATCCCACTCACCCTCGTCATGTTCCAGAGCTTGGGTGAGAGGATCAACACCTTTGTCAGGTACCTCCTCCACCGCATCAAGAAGTGCCTTGGCATGAGGCGGCCAGAGGTCTCCATGGCCAACATGGTCACCATCGGGTTCTTCTCCTGCATCAGCACCCTCTGCATTGGGGCAGCCGCCTTCTCCTACTACGAGCACTGGAGCTTCTTCCACGCCTACTACTACTGCTTCATCACCCTCACCACCATTGGCTTTGGGGACTATGTGGCCCTGCAGAAGGACGAAGCCCTCCAGAACAAGCCGCAGTACGTGGCCTTCAGTTTCGTCTACATCCTGACAGGGCTGACGGTCATCGGGGCTTTCCTCAACCTGGTGGTGCTGCGTTTCATGACCATGAATGCCGAGGATGAGAAGCGGGATGCTGAGCACCGGGCGTTGCTCACCCGTAATGGCCAAGCCAGCAGCATCCACACCACAGACGCTGCCTCGGCCGTGCCGGTGCCAACAGGGGGCGGGGGGGGCGGCGGGGGCAGCGGGGGTGGCTTTCGGAACGTCTATGCTGAGGTTCTCCACTTCCAGTCCATGTGCTCGTGCCTGTGGTACAAGAGTCGAGAGAAGCTGCAGTACTCCATCCCTATGATCATCCCCAGGGACCTCTCCACCTCAGACACGTGCGTGGAGCAGAGCCACTCCTCGCCCGGCCGCTGTCCGGAGACCCCCTCCAACAGATGCTTCTGCAACGCCCGCCGGTCGGCCATCAGCTCCGTCTCCACCGGTCTCCACAGCCTGGCAGCTTTCCAGGGCCTCACGAAGCGCCGCAGCTCCGTGTAGCCCCTCTCCATCCCCACCCGCGCGCTCCGGACTCCCACCTTTGGGCCAAGGACCTTTTCTTGGTCATGGCAGGAAGAAACCATCTCCGGAGTCTGACTGCGGAAGGGGAAGCAACAAGCTGGGCCCCCCCCCAGGAGAAATGGAGGGGAACACAGGAGCAGCAGCCGGGCTGCCCTGGCCCTCTCTGAAGCGGGAAGAAGGGAGCTGCTGGTTTTGTTTATTTTATTTTAATTTAAATTAATTTTATTTTATTTTGCAAAACCACTCCTCAAAAATGTGAAACTTGAAGAGCTGCAGAGCTGTTCTAACCTGACGGGCTGGGGCTTTGGCGGTAACACCTGCCATGCTACCTCTCGTACAAGCGGCTGGAGACCCCTACGACCACCCCACGGCAGCCCCACGGCAGCCCAACTGTGCGAGGCTGCGTCCAGCGGTTCAGCCGTGAGCCAGATGTGTGCACCGGAGACCTCGTGGGATGTGGGAAGAGGAGAGTGTCGGCTCCCAGCACTGACCACAGGCACCAAGCGAGGTCCCATCTCCTCCATCCTCTGCCTCCTCCAGCCGTGGGGCTGCTCCCGGGGATAAGGCAGGTCCCCGGGCATTGCACAGAGGGATGCCGCTGCGAAGGCGAGCACGCGTCGGTGGACAAATCAGGCTAAGAGGGGCTTAGACGGAGCTTTTTTCGACCGCTGCGCACATCAGCCTGCCCCTGCGGCCCAGAAAACAAGTCAGGAGTCACGTAGGCTGCCGAAAACGCCCGCCGCCTCTTGGCTCGGCAAGCAGCACTCCGAGAGAGAGCTCTATGGGGTTATTTTAACTCTTTTAGATGGAGGAACCTGGGCATCCCCAGGACTTTCCCAGTGGCAAGGCAGCGGGAAGCCCGGAGCCATCCCCATGGCAGCTCTGGGACTCCCACCTCCATCCTCCCCTCTGCGCAGCTCTGCGGCTGGAGCTGTTCCCTTGGGGAGCTTTTTTAGGGGACGATCCGGGACATGATAAGACTTTTTCCACCTTCTTCTCCTTCACACCCCCAGGTTGCACTGGTCCCATTTCCCCCATCTGAGATCCAGGACATCCCTGGGGTCACCTCTGGCATGGCAAGAGGGGTGAAAAAAACTTCTTCCCTTGCCCCCCTCCATGCGCAGGGCAGCCCCCAGCCTCACGGGGAGCACCCGGTCACCCCCGGGGCTGTGCTCCCTTCTGCCAGCACCCAAAGCACAGGCCAGCGGAGGCACTTAGGGGACACCGTGAGATGCACTGGTTCCTCTTTGAGCCCTGGGGGGTGGGGGGGACAAGGGGACTTTGGGGACAGCCAGGGCACCCAGCCCACCTGTTTTTCTCACCTTTTAACAGAAGCAAACCAATGTATTTCTAATACTTGACAACCTGTACATACTGTTAGATACCAGAGAAGATATTTATTATAAATGACGCTGTCATCATATCTATAGAAATCTATAAATATCTGTCAGAAAGGAGTCTTGGGGGGGGGGGG
>WEIS01022158.1:0-18759 GCA_013389965.1 Todus mexicanus | reverse complement strand
GGGGGGGGCACAGCACCCACCTCTGCCCCACTGCGGGTCCCTCACCCCCAGGGGGGTCTGTGACACATCCCACTCCTTCGCCGACTCCCTCCTACACACAAGGGTCATGACCCCGGTACCCCCCAAAACCGAGCACGGACCCCCCAGNCCTTGCCCGAGCTGGAGCATCCCCCGCTGCCGGGGGAAACTGAGGCACACCCACCCACACCCCGCTCCCAGCCATGGCCCCCTCCGATCCCATCCCCCACCCCCCCAGCCCGAAACCGCAGCTTCGCACCCCCGCCCCCAGCTGCCGATTCCGGCCCAGTGCAAAAACGCAGCCCCGGGGAACTGGGGGAACTGGTCGGAGCCCAGCCCGGGGGCGGGGCCGGGGCAGGAGGAAGCAGCGGGAGCGGCCGCGGCCCCAGAGACCCGACCCGACCCCCGATATCCCCCCGATATCGCCCCCCGATCGGCAGCGGGGAGCGGAGCGGGTACGGGACACGGGGTGGGGGTGCGGGACACGGGGAGGGGGTTGCGGGGCACAGGGCCCCCCCCGGGCTGCACAGGGCTCAGGGGGGCTGGGGGGTTCCGTGTTCTCCAGGGGGTGTGCGAACTCTGCCGGGACTGTGTAGGGCACATGGGGGTGCGAGATCTTTCGGGACACGCGTGTAACGTGGGGGATGTTCCGGACCTGCGAAGGAGACGTGTCGGTGCATGTTCTCCTGGGGCCACCTCCTGGGGCAGGGGGGTGCAAACTCTCCCCACGCTGTGTAGGGGCCGCGGGGGTTCAGCTGTGCAACACCTCCCGGGGCCGTGGGTGGGACACGCGTGGGCAGGGGGGGTACCAGATCCTCCACGCCTGTGTAGGGGCCGTGGGGATGCACGTTGTCCTGGGGCCATCTGCGGGACAGGGGGGTGCAGGCTCTCCTGGAAGCGGGGGTGGGCCATGGGGGTGGGCTGTGAGGTCTCTCCGCTCTGCTTCAATCCCCGTCTCAGCAGCCCCAGGCGGGATGCTGTGGGGAGGAGAAGGGGCGGTGGGTGCAGGCCCTGGGGCTGAGGGAGCGGCTGGGGCTTGCCCAAGCCCCCTGCTGCCCCCCTCGCCAGGGCTTCACACCCCCCTCTGCTCCCCGCAGCCTCGGTGCCCACGAAGAGGAGACATCTCCACGGAAAGGGGGGAACATCTCCGGAGCTGGGACTATCTCGCCTGTGACCTTCGCTGCATCCTCCCCCCTGAGCGAGGCCCGAACAGCTTTTCTCTTCCTCCCCCGGATTCCTCCTCCCTCCTCCTCCGCCCCAGCCCCAGGGCAGCCTTGTAACTCTTTGGCTGCTGCTCCTGCTGCTGCTGCTGGCACAGCCGGACATCCCTCGGTGCTGCCACGAGCCCTGGTGCTGCAGGAGTGGGAGACGAAGGCAAGAGGCCAGTGGGTGCCGCCGAGTTTGCTTCCCGTGTGTTTGGGGCGATGGCCTCTTTCTGGCGCAGGAAGGTCAAGCAGAAGGGGGTTCTCTCCTCCCCGCCGTCAGCCTTGAGAGCGGCTGATTTGGGGATGATCGTCCAGAAGAACGGTCCCACATCCTGGGTGGAAAATGCCGTCCCCCAGCAGTCGGCGGTGAAGGACCTGGAGAAGGAGTTTGCCAAATCTTGCCCAGGTAAAGGTGGGCGGCTGAGCAAAGCCCTGCAGCTGCTGTGTCACAAGGCACAGTTGAAGGATGGGACCAAGCAGCACTGGGCTTCCCGAGAAGGTGAGGAAAGCTGGACAACCACTGGGAAGCAGGAACAGGCTACCGAGAGATCCGCAAAGCTGGAGGGGAAAGCACCGGGGCTGCCAGAAGAGCTGGGGACCTGCCGAAAAGCCGTCCAAGGTGGGGAAGCCCAACAGGTGGACTTGGTGACAGCGGTCAACACCCGCAGCGTGGCCTCATGCCCCAAGGAAGATGATTGGAATGAGCCAGTTGTTGGGCACAAAGCGCAAGATGGAGACACGCCCGGGGGAGTTGGTGGCCACAGGGATGAGATGGGTCAAACTCAGCTGCTAGTTCAGGTAGGTACCAGTGGGGTTGAGGAGAGAAGGACCTCACCCCAGAGCCTGGGGTTGTGGGCGGAGGACAAGGGTGGTGCCACCATCCCTCAAGGGGATGGGGACAGGCAGAACTTGAACCATCTGGGAAGGTCGGGGGATGAGCAGAGGAGGCAAGTGTGGGATAAGCTGCAGTGCCTGGGAGAAGACATGGCGAGGTGGGAAGGGAGGTCCACGAAAGACCTGGCGGTCAGACTGACAGAGGTGATCCTGCAGATAAAAACCAGTAAGTACCCTATGAAGATGGGGAACGAGAGCGACCAGAAGGAGCAGGGGCAGCAGGGGTCCAGAGCCAGCTCCAAGGACGTGGCTGCTTTTGTGGCCACCCGTGTGGACATCACCACGACGCAGCAGAGCCCACAGGTACAATGTCTTGCCACATACCATGATTTCTTCATCGGTGGGCTCATATGTGAGGACAGTGAGCACCTCCCCACTGCGCCAGAGCCATTTGAGAATGAGGAGATCTGGGAGGACTCTGATGATGACCTCCTGGAGCAAGAGGGTCCATCAGGTCTTTCTAGGCCTGTGGTGCAGATCAACCATGTCATGGTGCTTAAGGCGAGAAGTGAAGAGCAGTGGAGGGAGGAGTTCCCTGATGTGTGGGCGCAATATGACCTGGACTGTGGGTTGGTGGCTGAGGAGGAGGAGGTGAGCGGGGCTCCAGTGCCCTTCCAATCTCAACCCCGATTTCCAGCAGACATGGAAGCCATAGTGGCGAGCATGCTGCAGGTCCTGCTGGATGATGGCGTGGTGGTGAAAGGCTACTCTCCCTCCAACAGCCCTTTAAACCCCCCCATCCTTAAGCGCAATGGAAAGACATGGCGCCTGACGCTGGATTGTGTTGCTATCGACAAGGTCACCCCCAGGGTGGTGGAGCCGGTGAACCTGGGCAGGTTCATGACCAAGCTCTTCACAACCCTCAGCCCCAAGAGCAAGTATTTCTCGGTCGTGGACCTATCGACCGCCTCTTTCGCCATCCCCTTAACAGTAGACTCCAGAGCCAGGTTTGCCTTCACCTTCCGGGGCCAGCAGTACCTCTTCACCCGGCTGCCCCAGGGCTTCCACAGCACAACCTCCATCCTGCACCAGCGGGTGGCTCGGATGTTGACCCAGCTTCCCCGGAAGGATAATCCTTGGGTTTTTTCCTTTGTTGATGACATCCTCATTGCTGGGAAGAGCCAAGAGGAAACCAAAGCTAGAACAAGGAGAGTCCTGAACTTGATCCAAAAAACAGGCTTTAAAGCCAAGTTTGAGAAGGCGCAGCTGGTCCAGGCCAAGGTGGACTACCTGGGGGTGACAATCGGGGCTGAGGGGCGAGAGATCCAGGCCGGAAAGCTGAAGATCATCAGAAAGGCACGCTGCCCGCGGAATGTCCGTGAGGTCCAGTCGCTGCTTGGGCGGTTTGGTTACCTGCAGGACCACATCCCCAACTACTGGGAGCTGGCCCATCCGCTCCACCGCCTCACCATGAAGCAGGCCAGCTGGGCGTGGGGACCGGAGCAGGAGCAGGCACTAAGCCGCCTGAAACAAGCCGTCCTGACTGCACCCACCCTGCGGTTCCCTGATAAAACCCAGCCATTCGTTATCAAGCTAACGACCAGCAAAGAGGCTGTGGGAGCTGTCTTGCTTCAGAACGAAAGGGGCCAGCTGGTCCCAGTGCAACACAGCTCCCGCATCCTGAAGGACCATGAGGTCTTCTACATGCCGGAGGAGAAGGAGTGCCTGGCAGCAGTCTGGGCCATGCAGGTGTTTGAGATCTTTATCGGACCGGCCCTCATTCTTATCCAGATGTCCCATTCCCCTTGGAGGTATCTGCTATCTGGTGAAGCGTTGGGGTCCAGTGGGACCAACCTGCACTCGGTGCAGTGGTCTTTGCTACTGGTGAATGGTGTGGAGATGACAAGTGGACCCCAGCCTGAGTGGGAAGACCCCTCAAGCCCCTTGGTCCTCTCTGCTCCCCCACTATGGCAGCTGCCCTCCTACATCTCCAAGGCCAACGTGTGGTTCATGGCCAGTGAGAAGGTTCGTTCCATTGGCTTTGCTGCGGCCAACCTGGAGGAGCGGTGGCTGCTCGGAGTCGCTGAGGGCAGTTCAGTACTGGGCGCAGCGCTGGTGGCTCTCTGGCAGCTCCTGTGCCATCACCATTCCTCCTCACCCCTCTATTTGTACACCAGCTGCAGGTCCCTGGTGGAAAGGTTGGAAAGCCAGAGAGACGAGTGGGAACAGAGGCCAGGCAAGAGCTCTAGAAAGGATTTGTGGCCGAGCATCCTGCAGTGGATCCGCTCCAACCCAGGGGTGCTGCATGTCAGACAAGTGGGAGTGGGCAGGGGAAAGAACACGGAGGAAATGGCGTGGAACCAGATTGTGGGCGGGAGGGCCAGGGTGATTGCTGGTAGGGCTGTGGGCCAGCAAATCTGGGAGCCTTCAAAGCACGAGAAGCAAGAAATAATTGCCAGGTGTCACAGCTGGTTTCATGAGGAGGTGGAGGAGACCCTGGCGAGGGTGCGGCAGGTTGCACGCTGGGAAGGTGACCATGGACAGGTGGCCCATTGGGTGCAGAACTGCCTGAAGTGTGCTGTGAGCAGGGGGGGAGTGAACAAGTTGCGCTCCCAGCGGGTAGAGGGGCCATGGTCCCAGCTCCAGCTGGGCTATGTCAGTGACCTCCCTGAAAGCCAGGATGGGTACCGCTCCCTCTTGGTGGTAGAGGATGAGTTTTCGGGTTGGGTGGAAGCCTTCCCAGTACAGGATGATTCATTGAATGGGTTGGCCCAGGTGCTCTCCAGGGAGGTTTTTGCTCGGTATGGGACGCCCAGCACCATCCGTTTGCCGCTTGTGCCACCCTTCCTCTTCGGTGTCGTTGTGGTGGCAGCATCTGGCATGGTGCTTCCATGGAACATCCTAGAGCCCGGCCAGGTGGAATCGGCCACAGCCACCCTGCGGCGGTTGGCCAAGGGGGCTGGCAAGGAGTGGGTGAAGATGCTCCCCCTGATCCTGGCGGGGGTCCGATCCATACGGGCACAGGGAGAGGCACTGAGCCCCTACGAAGCTGTTGGTGGCTTCCCATTAGAGATGCGTTGGGCATGCAATGTTGGGGCCTGCTCCCAGGATAATGTCCTCTCCTGGTTTCACCAGCTGCAAGAGGACGGGTGTGGGTACAAGCATCAGATCGAAGCCGCGTTTTCGAGGGACTGCCCAGAGGAGGAGGAGGAGGATTCATGGCCTTAGGCCCTCGGCTTCTCCATGAGATCGCTGTTGGGGTGTGTCATGTATTATGGTGTGGAGAGAAAATGGGTGTGCTGGGGTTGCTGGAGGTCTTCTAGGCAGGACTGTGGAGCTTTTAGGCAGGACCAGAGGCTTTTAGGTGGGACTGTGGAGCTTTTAGGTAGGACCAGAGGCTTTTAGGTAGCACTGGGGAGCATTTAGGCAAGACTTGGGGACCTTTTACGCAGAACTGTGGAACTTTTAGACAGGACTGAGGAACTTTTAGGCAGGACTACGCTATGCACGACTTCTTCTTGCACCAGCGCCCAAGGACAGGAAGGGAAGACTTGCTGCGCTATACTGGTCTTGACTGGGATGGAGTTGGGGTTTTTTGCAGCATCGAGCACAGTGCTTGGGCTCTCCAGCGGTGGCTCCTGCTGGGAGCGCTGGAACGGTGTTGCCATTCCCATTGTGGTTTGGGGGAAGCTGGTCCAACTTTTGCTTGAGACCATGGGAGATGCTGAGCGATGGCCTTGGCATCACTTGCTTTGGTTTCTTTTGGGCTTTTTCCACTTCTTCATTTATTAAACATTTTTTTATCTTGACCCACAAGTTTTCATGCTTTTCCTCTCCCTTTCTGAGCTGGGTTTAGCTGGGATAGAGTGGAATTCTTCAGAGCAGCTTGTGGTTTGGATTTGGGCCGAGAACAGTGTTGATAACAGGGGTGGTTTAATTATTGCAGCACTTGCACAACCTCAAGGGCTTTCTGCTTTGTTTTCCCACTGGGAAATCACATCTCAAGGCTCAGCAGCCTCTGGGAGCAGTGTCCAACCCAAATCTCAACCTATGTTAGTGACCTTCAGGTAATTTCCTGATGCTCCTTCTGGTCTTCAAAGGGTCATGGGTCCACATCCTTCCCCACCTCTCTTGGTGGTTGTAGCTCTCCAAGCCCCTTTGCTACTTAAAATCATAGAATCATTTTAGTTGGAAAAGGTCCTTAAGATCATCAACTATGGAAACCTAGCATGTGAAGATGACCAGGACTCTGAGCAACCTGCTCTAGTTGCAGAGTCCCTGCTCACTGCAGCGGGAGGTGGACTAGAGGACCTTTAAGGTTTCTTCCAACTGAAACCAGCCTGTGATCAGTTCAACTATTAAACAAAATTATGAAGGCAACAAAGAGTGACCAGGACAGACCCTGAGAACTCCAAGCTCTGGCTGTGCTGGTCTGAGCTAGAACAGAACTGATTCCATGTGGTTATTTTACTTCGCAGCTCAGTCTCTTAGTAACGACATTTTCTGGAGTTACTGGCAAGTTTTCGCAGTCTCTGCTTCCTGCAGTGATAACGTTCCATGTTTATGGTTACTACCAAGGACTGTGGTGTGCAGAAAGGCTCTTGCTTCTGCTTGCTCCTGTGGAGACGAAGGTGTGGAAAACTGCACCACCAAACCCCCTCCTCACCTCTCCCCCTTAATTTATAGCACCTTTCAGGGCTATTCAAGGGGCAACGGGCACAAACTGGAACCCAGGAGGTTCCACTTAAACATAAGTAAGAACTTCTTCCCTTTGAGGGTGCCAGAACCTGTCCCAGGCTGCCCAGAGAGTTTGTGGAGTCTGCCTTGTCTGGAGAGATTCCAACCCCACCTGGACAATGTGATCCTGGGTCTCCTGCTCTGGGTGACCCTGCTGGAGCAGGGGGGATGGACCAGATGGTCTCGAGAGGTCCCTTCCAACCACAGACATTCGTTGATTCCGTGATTCTGTGAAATGTGCACGAAGTCGTAGAACCATAGAACAATTTGGGTTGGAGGGTGCTTTTAAATGTCATCTAGTTCACCCGAAGTCCTCTCAGTCCCCTTCCCACCTGAGCAGTACAATGGGTAGAGCTTGAATCGGGGCACCACACTGGGCTCTCCTTGGGTCCACTCTGAACCTTGTGACTTGACAGGAGGACCTCCCTCCTTCAGCCATGTATCAAACTCATCCCTCCATGCGGCATGGCTACTTAAAATCATAGAATCATTTAGGTTGGAAAAGATCCTAAAGATCATCAAGTCTGGAACCATTCCAGGTCAGGTTGGATAGGCTCTAAGCAACCTGCTGTAGTTGCAGATGTCCCTGCTCAGTGCAGGGGGTTTGGGCTAGATGAGCTTGGAAGGTCCCTTCCCTCCCAAACCAGTCTGTGATTTTATGCTAAATCCAACCATTAAACCAAATGATGAAGGCGATGGAGTGTGACCACAAGCCCTGTGGGAGCACAGACCCTGGGAACCCCAAGCTCTGGTCCATGAGCTGGTTGAAGCCAGAGGAACAGCGAAGTAGAATCATAGAATCCTAGAATGGTTTGGATTGGAAAGGACTTCAAAGACCATCTAGTTCCAACCCCTCCCACTAGACCACATTGCTCAAAGCCCCGTCAAACCTGGATTTGAGCACATCCAGGGATGGAGCATCCACAGCTTTGCTGGGCAATCTGTGCCAGTGTCTCACTACCCTCAGTGAGAAGAACTTCCTCATTTCTAGTCTAAATCTCCCTCCTTCCAGTTTCAAACCAACACCCCTCTTCCTTTCACCACAAGCCCTTGTAAAAAGTCCTTCCCAGCTTTCTTGCAGGCCCCCTTCAGATACTGGAAGGTAGGATCTGTGGGCTCCCCTGAGGACCCCCAAACGATGAACTGCACTTGATGGCAGGATCCAGGGCACAGCAGGTAGCCCAGGGGCTGGTAGCTCAGAGCCTTGTGGCAGGGCCCAGTTTGCCACCCCAACAGAAGTATATTTAGTCCTTCTGCGGTGAGCCGGGAGCACAAGTGCTGAGTCAGCAGGGACACAGGGTAGCAGCTCTGCTGCTGATGGAGCCACCAGTGTCTCGCCATCGGGTGACTTCTGTAGCCGGGCAGCAGTTAAAACAAGCTGCTGCCAAATGAAACCAGGGTCAGCTGAGCTGGACATCTCTGGATCAGCTCCACCTGCCATGAGTCATCAACGCGATGAAGAAGAGCCAGGAAAATGCGGCTGCTGAGGATGAGGGTGATGGGGAGACCATCCTCCAGCAGCCACCTCGTGAACCCCCGGAAGATGTCTTGTGCTGGGGCAGCAAAGGGCATGACGGCCACCAGAGCATTGCTCCTGGGGCTCTGGCAATTCAGAAAGTTATCATGATAGGTGTTGATCTGACGTGGTGGGGGAGGGTCAGGGAAGAGGCAGAGAGACCCAAAAATGAGCCCAGAAATGACCAAGGTGGGGGAGGGGGTGTGTGAGTGGGTGGCTCTGGGACCCAAAATCACTGGGTGGGGATGTCCAGGAGCCACGTCCAAGTGAGGAGAGGGTAGGTAAGTGCTGGTATGGGGAATATTTTAGAAAATCAGTTCATAATAACTCAGATGAGAGGGGTTTGCCTGGGCTGGAGCAAGCAGGGGGCTGCTGCAGAAGGGCTGGCCAGCTGGAGACCACCCCCCTGTGGTGTTCCAGAGGTGGCCGGGGAAGGAGGAGGAGGAAGGCTGTGAGGGGTGTGGGGGGGAGGCTGCCTGGGAACCCACTTAGGTCTCGGCAGAGGGCAGCAGCAGCCCAAGAAGAAAACCTCGGTGGGGAGGGGGTCTTGGCAAGGAACCCCCTAAACGTCCCTGCCCCCCGCAGGACCCCATCCCCTGCCTCTGAACTGGGGCCACCGCTCCAAACTGAATCCGGGAAACAAAACACAGCACTCCGGGTCCCAGCCAGGACCCCAGATCCCAACCATAGCATCCCGTGTCCCTGCCCCAAGTCCCGGAGCCTGATTCTAGGCCCCAGACCCAGCACCTCATGTCCCTGATCCAGATCCAGGGGCCAGACCGAGGACCCCAAACCCATCTCCCAGTGTCCCTGCCCCAGATTCAGAGGCCAGACCCTGGATCCCAGATTCATTTCCTCGTGTCCCTTACCCAGATCTAGGGGCCAGGCTCAGGACCCCAGACCCATCTCCCCACGTTCCTGACACAGATCCAAGGCCTGACTCCAGATCACAGATTCACCTTCTCATGCTCCTGACCCTGATCTAGGGTCCAGACCCAGGACCCCAGACTCATCTCAAGTCCCCGGCCCAGATCCCGGGGCCCAAAGCAGGACCCCAGACTCATCTCCCCATGTTCCTGACCCTGATCCAGGGTCCAGATCCAGGACCCCAGACCCATCTCCCCATATCCCTGCCCCAGATCCAGGGGCCCAAAGCAGGACCCCAGACTCATCTCTCCATGTCCCTGGCTCAGATCCAGGGGCCCAAAGAAGGACTCGAGACCCCCCCAACCCTGAATCCAGCCCCTCCGTCTCCCTAAGACAGACCAGGACCACCTTCCCCAGACCCCCGCCCCCCCCAAAACTCTACTGAGCGAGGCCAGCATGGCACAGCCCGGCGTTGGTCGGACATTTGGTAGTCATTAGGGCTGGAGGGAAGGAGGGCGGGCGCGGGACCAGCCTTTCTTCTCCAGCACATTTCCCAACGCCTCGCCTTTCGGTGGCCGGCGTCCAGCCCGGCCAGGCTCTGCCGTCCGCCGTCCCTGCGTCCCCCATCCCGCGTGGGCAGGGGCCATGGGCGAGCGAGCGGCTGCGGGGATGCTCCACCACCGCCGTTGCTTTTGAAGCCTCCTCAGGAAGTTTTGGGAGCTTCGGGGGGCCGGCAGCGGGGAGCAAGGCTCGGCCATGCTGGCCGCTCGCTGACGCTGCTCGCTGGGAGAAGACGGATGCGGGAACCAGGGTGCTGAGGCCTGGGTGGGTGCAGGATTGTACCCACCGCCCGCCCCAAGCTCGGGGGCTATGAGAGGTGAGTGGGGAGTGCCCCAGGGGGGTGGTTGGAGCCGTGGGGAGAGAAAGGGGGGCTGAGGGGCGATGCACCCCCTGAATTCCATCACATCCCGTGGTGGATGGCTTTGGCCATGGCCAGGGATCCCCACACTGGTGTGGGGGGCAAGAGAGAGGGGCTGGGGGGGTTCCAGGGCACCCGGCTTGCTCAGAATCCAACATGTTGGCTCCGTGGGGCAGAGAAGTAAAATTTTGGACAGCCAAAAAGCGAAGGGCTGTGCCAGGGAGGACGGAGGGAATCGCTGCCGCCCCCATTCCAGCAAGCCCCCCTAACACCCTACCCACAGCCCCTCTCCTGCCGCCCACCCGCCTTTGCTGGCAGGAGCCTGGGCTGTATAAAGCCGGGGATGCTGATGCCGTGGTCACTCCGGAGCAACCCCAGCTGGAAAACCTCCTTCTGCTGGTGAGGAGACTGGGGAGGCCCTGGGCAGGGATTGGGGAGTGCTGCAGGGGGCTCTTGGGCACCGCACAGCTCCCAGGGGTCTTTGGGGGAGCCAGGGAGGGACACCCTGTGGCCCTGCCCCAGGCTTCTTCAGGGTCGGGTACTGGTGCTGAGCACATCCTCCTTGCCCGAGCCATGGGTGCAACTGAGCCCACCCTTCCAGGAGCGCCCCAACTTGTCCCCCGCTGGGACAGGGGTCCTGGCTGCCTGACGAGTCGGGAGGGGCACTTGGGTCTTCTGTGCTTCTACGGTTTTTGCAAGAGGCGGTTGAGAAGCCACGGAGCAACTCGGGGCTGGGAGCCAGGAGCCTTCAGCTTCTCCATCACCAGCTTTCTGGCCCAATTTCAAGTTTATGTTCTTGGACCGCAAAGGGCCCGGCCAGAAGCAGGCAATGGAGCAAGGATGTGTCCCTGTGGGCTGGTGCCACTGGGCTTTGGCCAGCTGAGAGTGGTTCTGCTGGCTCCCATGTGACTTCCCAGCTTCTCCCTGGGGGATGGCAGGTTCCAGAGAGGCTCCAGAGGTGTCCGCAGGACCACTGGCATTCTCAGGGCGGGGAGCTGGAGTGGGCAGGCAGCTCAGGTCACTCCTATGTTGGCTTTCAGAAGACGAGCTGGTAGGAGGAGAGGAAGAGGAGATGCCGACCTTCAGCTACTGGCCGAGTGGTAAGAACATCGCCCCAGGATGGGGGCCAAGGGGTGGCGGCAGGGCCTGATCCTTCCCTCTCTGTGCTCAGGCAGAGCACGAACCAGCTGCAGCCGCTGCCAGAAGAACCTCTCTCTCCAGACGGCCGTCAAAGTCCTCTACGTCTTCTCTATCCTCCTCATCGTGGCTGTGACCGTGCTGGCCACCCTGGGTGAGCACAGGCAGGGTTGGGAGATCTGGCTCCTGCCTTCCCTCCTGCCCTACTTGGGGTAGCCCCTCAGGGATCCTGCAGCTCCCCCAAAGCTCTTTCAGCACCCAGGCACAGAGAGGAGCATCCAGCTCCCCGTGACCTGCCCCTGGGATGCGCATGGGACCCTGTGCACGATGCCACCTCACCGAGGGATGGCTTTACCCTCACAGGAACCTCAGGAGCCACCCTGGAGCCCAGAGGTTGCCACCCCAGCACCTCCATGGGCAAGAACTTAGCCAAGCCCCAAACCTGAAAGCCCCTTGGCTTGGGGACACCCATGCTGCTGAGTGAGCACCCGCTAATCACCCAGCACAGTTCTTCAAGCCCTGGTGACCCTTCTCACCAGACAAAGAGCCCAGAGGAAAGGTGTGGAGGACCTCCTGATGCCTGCCCACCTCCCCTGACCCCCCACCTTTCCTCCACAGTGTTCAAGAAAGTTGACTCCATCTCCAACAATGTCAGCTCAGCCCAGATCTACTATGAGAAGAAGATCACATCCATCCAGGAGGACCTCCAGGGGTTGGGTGAGTGGCTTGCATCTGAACCCGGAGGTCTGCCCCAGGCTTCAGTATCAAGTGTTCTTCCAGCTCAGCAGACCTCAGCTGCCTGGTGCTGCCAGCCAGGGGCTGAAGCTTCTCCACTTTTCAGGTCTTGGGGCTCCTCCACTTATCTCCCAGGATTTTGGGGAGGAATGACTGTACAACCTCAAGGGTAGGGCTGGTGGTGCTGAGCGTTTTGGAGAACTCGCTGCACTCAGGGAGCAGGAGGAGGAGGAGGGTGGGAGTTGGTGCAGGCTGTTGGCATCAGAGTTGTCCCTGCCATGGTTGTGTGGTGCCCACCTCCAGGGTCTGCAAGGACAGACCATGGCGAGGCTCCTTCCTCTGCTCTGGTCCTCAGTGGGTGGGTCTCCAGGCCCAGTGAGGGACCGGGTGGGGTAACAGACCCCTCTGCCCTTCGTTCAGATGAGAAGGCCTCGGGGAACTGCTCCCTCTGCCATGAGACAGGACAGCTGGGTCAGGAGATTACAAAGCTGCAGGGTGAGCTGGAGGAGATTCAGAAGATGCTTTTGGTTCAAGAGATCCTGCTTGATCGGACCTCCCAAACCCACAACCAGCTCTCATCCACCAGCAACAAGATCACCAGTGAGGTGGACAACTGTTCCTTCTCCATCCAGCAGGTCAACGAAAGCTTGGGGCAGTTCCTGACCCAGGTTGGGGGCTGGCAGGTGGTCACCTCCCAGCTAGACAACTCTCTCAAGGGCTTGGCCCAGGAGTGCTATGATGTCCGAGCAGCCATGCAGCAGATGAACTTCACCCTGGGGCAAACCTCTGACTGGATCCAGGTCATCCAGAGGAAGACAGATGAGGAGACGCTGACGCTGCAGAAGATTGTCACTGAGTGGCAGAACTACACCCGCCTCTTCGGTGGGCTGCGGGCCACCTCCTCCAAGACCAGCGAGCTGGTGAAGAGCATCCAAGGCAGTGTGGTTGCTGCGGCTCGGCAGGTTGGCCAGAACTCAGAGAGCATGCACGACCTGGTGCTGCAGGTGATGGGGCTGCAGCTACAGCTGGACAACATCTCCTCCTTCCTGGATGACCACGAGGAGAACATGAATGACTTGCGCTACCACAACAGGTACACGCAGAACCGCACAGCCGAGCGCTTCGAGACCTTGGAAGGGCGCATGACCTCCCACGAGATCGAGATCAGCACCATCTTTGCCAACATCAACGCCACCGACAGCCACGTCCACAGCATGCTGCGCTACCTGGATGATGTCCGGCTCTCCTGCACCCTGGGCTTCCACACCCATGCTGAGGAGCTCTACTACCTGAACAAGTCCCTCAGCCTGGTCCAGGGCACCACAGACCTGCTGCGGGAACGTTACAGCCTGCTCAGCGCCCGACTGGACTTTGACATCCGCAACCTGTCCATGGTCATGGAAGAGATGAAGGTGGTGGACGTCCAGCATGGGGAGGTGCTGAAAAACATCACCATCTTACGAGGTGAGGCATCCTGGTGGGCACAGCCTAAACCCTGCCTGGGGATGGGTTGAGGCCAGGTGTGGTGGGGAGACAGTCTTAGGGCAGGGGGGAGGCTGCTTCTTCTGTGGCTGAGCATGGCGAGACCTGGACTTCTTGGGAGCATCCTGGTTGAAGACCCACACCACCCTGGCTGAGACCAAGGTGGTGCAGGGATGTACCCGAAGGCACCCAGACACTTGCCCATGGGTGTAGAGGTGTCCTGGGAATGGAGCTGGGTGGACGGGGCTTGCAGAGCTGGCCGTGCATGGGGGGACCAGGACAGTGGGGAGGTGACCCATGGCCTTCCAGCATAGCTGGCTTATATACTGGTGCTAATGACCCCTCTTGTTGTTCCTGATGAAGAGAGCACAGCTGCTCCTGGACAAGGGTGCCCAAAGCTTCTTCCTGTGGCTCAAGTGGCCTGGGGAATATCTCTACCTACCCAGGGGAGCAGTGGGGCTGTGTCAGCCCCACCGCCAGCTCCATGGAGAACACAGGCACCTCAGCAGCTTCCCACTCCACCATGGACTGCCCAGTGTGGAGCTTTATGGCAACCACAGCTGCAGTGGCTCAGCTGATCCTGGTCTTAGCAAGATCTACAGGGATAGGGGAACTAGGCTCAGCTGATCCTGGTCTTACAAGGTCTAGAGTGATGGGGGAACCAGGCTCAGCGTATTCTGGTCTTACAAGGTCTACAGGGCTGCAGGAGCCAGGCTCAGCTGATCCTGGTCTTACCAATGCCTGCAGGGCTGGGGCATCTCTCTCTCCCCACTTTGGGGTGCTGTCCTCCCTCCCCCCATGGTTCCCATCCCCTCTCCTCTCTCCCATAGGTGTTCCAGGCCCCCCAGGCCCCCGTGGCCTCAAGGGTGACACGGGCGTCAAGGGCCCCCCAGGAATGGAAGGAGAGAAGGGCGACGTGGGCAGTCTGGGCTTGCCGGGACCCCAGGGACCCCCCGGCCCCCCAGGATCCCCCGGTCCCCAAGGTGAAAGAGGTCCCCTGGGCTTGAAAGGCTTCCCTGGCCTCAAGGGCACCAAGGGCAGTTTTGGGCAATCAGGGTCCCGGGGACAGGGAGGGCCCAAGGGAGACCCCGGGCCCCCAGGGCCAGCGGGGGGGCCAGGGCCAGCAGGACCCCCAGGGCCACAGGGCAAACCGGGGCTCCCCGGCACCCCTGGGGCTGTGGGTCAGGCTGGCCCAATGGGGCCCAAGGGTGACCCCGGTTTGAGGGGCCCCCCAGGGCTGCCAGGTCCTGCCGGCCCCCCAGGACAGTAACCCAACCTGCTGTCAGGATGGTGGGGACGTGGCGGGGGTCCTCACTGCCACCCCCTGCACCCCTAGAGCATCCCCCGCAGGGGTGTGAGGCTGAGCCTCGCAGGATGGGGGGTGTGGAAGGGTCCCAGTCCCCCCCAGTGTGAGGGTCTGGGGCTGGTCCCCGGCTCTCAAGGAGCTGCCAGCTCCGGGCCCTGGTCCCCTGTGGTGGGGGGGTCCCCACAGGACGGGGCGCAGCTGGTTTGTGCCCTTTTCTCCCCGTGTCTTCCCCCTCGACCCCTCGGTGTGTCCCCAGTGTACTCCCAGCACAATAAAGCTGTACGGGGACAGGTGGATCCTGCATCAGGGACACTGCGCGGAGGGGGCGACACACGGGGGTGTGCCCCATCTATGAGTCTATGAAACTGGGGAGATGGGTCACTGGGGTCAAAGGGGGCTGTGTCACCTCCTCCATGAGCCAAACCCAGGGTCCCCAAGGCCTGGCTGTGGGGGGACCCCACCAGAGCACAGGGTGGGCAGCGTTGTGGGGTGGGTGGGAGCAGCTGGAGGCCCCAGGTACCCAAGCTGGGGCTGTGGTGCCANGGGGCCTCCTCTGGCCCCGTTCCAGCAGGTCCATGTCCTTCTTGTGCTGAGCATCGTGGTGCTGGGGCCACCATCCCCGCCACTCCCATACCCTCCATGCAGAGGGTGCATTGTGCCCTGCCCTGCCAGCTCTGCCGGGGCACAGGACCCGCCCGCAGGTTTATTGCTGTTGGCAAAGCGTTTTCCTGTTTTCATCGCTGGTTACTAACACGCCCCGGCCCTGCCTTGAGGCTGCCATGGCTGGAGAGGCAGCCGGGGGCGGGAGGGCTCGGATTTAGGGAGTGGAGGGGTGAGCAGAGACCTGACAACTCGTTACACTGACAGAGCACAGGCTGACGGGCCCCAGGGCAGGGCTGGGTTCGTCCTGCTGGGGTTCTGCAGGGGGGGCTGTTGGGGGACAGGGGTGTACCCCAGTGCCAAGCTGGGATGGGATGCAAACCTGCCCAGTGCTGGGGGGGGGACACGGACATGGGCACCCCACAAAC
Organism: Todus mexicanus; assembly: GCA_013389965.1. Taxonomy (NCBI): domain Eukaryota; kingdom Metazoa; phylum Chordata; class Aves; order Coraciiformes; family Todidae; genus Todus; species Todus mexicanus. The sequence goes on along the minus strand of WEIS01022158.1, from coordinate 2,975 downwards.
CCACCCAGTGCTGGGTGAGGACGATGTGAGGTCCCTGCTAATGGGAGCAGCCCATGGACACGCAGCTGGGCTGTGGGTGCTGCCCGGGGCACGGGTGCCATGAGCAGATGCTGCCTCTGCCACGCCAGCACCCAGGCAGGTGCCGGAGCCTCGGCCATGCCCACCCCTGCTTCATGCCTCAGTTTCGCCCTCCCCAATTCGGTAGGACCTGGCCATGCTGCGATCCTCCCTTCGACCTCCTCAGCCCTTCCCAAACTCCTGTGTTTGTGGAAAGCTGAAGAACATCTGGCCAGGGAGCACATCTGGCCAGAGAGCAGCCTTAACATAAGACGGGGCAGCGGTTGTGCCAGTGTTTGTGGAGGGGTAGCCGCCACCTCCCCCAGGCTTGCAAAAAATGTGCAAGGGCAGGATTTTCCCCCAGCAGTGGCCAGAGCCGTGCTCTCCGGGCGCTGGGAGCAGAAGGATTAATAAATAAACGAGAAGCAGGGGCGGGGAAGGGTTGGGCGGGAAGTGCTGAGCTTGCCGTCCCGGGGGTTATTCTTGGCAGCTGACAGTCGGTGGGGTGGGCACGGAGGGGAGCGGGGTGGGCACGGAGCTGGGGGAGCTGTGCAACTTCTTTCCATCCCTGCCCTTCCCTGTGGGTTGGCCCGAACAGCACCGTGAAAGAACAGAGTGGACCCAGCACCTCTCATCCCAGGTAGGGATGCCAAAGGTGCCCAGAGACACATAACCCCATGGACAGTCATGCCCAGGGAGCCCAGAGACACATAACCCCATGGACGAAGGGTGCAAAGGGTGCCCAGGGACACACAGGGGGCCTGGGGACATGTGGCCCCCGTGGCAGCAATGCAGAGGGTGCCCAGGGACATGCAACCGCAAGGGCAGCTGTGCCCAGGGTGCTTGGAGAAACGCAGCCCCATGGATATCAATGCCCAGGGTGCGGGGGACACACACAGCCCACGGGCAGCCACACACAGGGTGCCCAGGGACACTTAGCCTCACGGGCATCGATGCAGAGGGTGCCTGGGGACACCTGGCCCCATAGACATCAACAGACAGGGTGCTGGGGTCACACAACCCCATGGGCACCTATGCCTGGGGTGCCCATGGACACGTGACCCCATGGACACCAATGCCCAGGATGCTGGGAACACACAACCCCCCCAGACACCCGTGCCCAGGGCACTGGGAACATGTGGCCCACAGCAGCAACACACAGGAGACACCACCCACCCACAAAGGTCACCGGACACCGGGCGGGTGCCAGGGTGGGTGCCGCAGCCAAGCACAACACCGGCAGCTGCGGGGCTGAGCCATGGGCGTTGCTGGTGGCTGCCCGGCTCAGGACCAGCGTCCAGGGCACCAGCACGGGCCAACGCCCGCAGGCCATGAAAGAGCCCATTGATGGTGGGGAGGAGGGGGGCCTGTGGGGTGAAACAGGGTCCCCCCAGCTCCTCACCCCCATGGGGGCCTTCCCAACTCCTGGTGCTTCCCCAGGGCAGCTGGGAACAGGGCATGGGAATAAATCCCATTGCTGCACTGCAGGGAGATGCTGGGAAGCAGACAAAACACAGTTTAAGTGCATTACTGGGACTTGCCGTCAGAACAGGGCAGAGTTTGTCTCCTCACGACTCTCCAATGAGCCTGTTCAGATTTCAGTGCATTAAGGTATGCCCCCTTTTCCCCCCTAAATCAGACAATTCCCCTCAAAACCAGACTCCAGCAGACTCACAGTCCCCGACCTGGCCCAGCCACACTTTGCAGGGCTTTGTGCCATCCCCCACAGCAGCACTTTCACCAGCATGGCATGGATTTAATTGTGATGTATATACAGGTGTCGCAACGGTTATCGTGACCGTTTCACACAGGCTCGGCCACAAAACCTTCTCAGGCAAGAGCTCCAGGGTGGATGCTGCGCAAAACTCAACTCTTCACCAACTTCTATTTCCAGAGAAGGTTTCTCAGGAGTCAAACATGACTTAGAGGAAGATACGTGGTGGGGCTGTTCTCATCCTGCGCTCAAGGCCAGTATCACAGCTTGCGCTGACTGCGAGGACAGCCCAGCTCAGTCTTCATCATCTGCACCTCCATATTTCACCAGGAACCACCAGGCTGACCACCGGCGAGGGCTGGGCAGGTCTGCAAAGCAGCCAGGAGCATGGATAAACTGCCCCCCTCCCCACCTCCCCATTGCAGAGGAGTCCCCAGCTCTGCTGACCAGTGCCAAGGGCAGAGCTCCATGGTGCTGTACAGACTGAGTCCACAGCGGCCACTTCCCAGCAGGACAGCAGAAAGGAGCTTCCTTCTCTCTAAATCTCGACAGAGAGATTTATTCCCTTGAATAAATATAGAACTGAAAGGCGACTCCACTTCCTTCCACCAACATCCCCGGCGAGGAGCTGGAGGTGCAGACAGATGGAACTTCCCCTGCCCGGAGTTGTCCATGGCATGGGCTGGTCGGGCTTCAAGGAGAACCAATCAGGTTCAGAAGAAATGGAGTCACGAGTTCACTTTTTGGGTGATTTTTTTTGGCATTCTTAGCGATGGTGACATGTTCAGACATCCCTCACCTCGGGAGTGAGAACGGAGGGAGGCTGTGTTTACATGAAGTCATCTGAATCATTGCCGTCCTGCAAGGAGAACGACAAGTTAGGATCATGGCTCTCTGGAAGAACATCCCTCCAAGCTTCTTCTTCCACCTCTCAGGGCTGACATTCATCCCTCCCCAAGCTGCTTTCCACACAGCTCGTTTATTTCCTGTTAAAAATGGGCATTTCCCCCACTCTTGAAGAAACAAGGTGGCACATGCAGGTCATGGTTGCCATCAGGGAGATCTCCTCTGCTCACAAGGCAGGCGATGCCCAGACAACTCCCAGGGAGAGTCCTGCCTGGTGCCCAGCTTCATGCTCTATCTGTTCTTCCACTCAGACGGGAGGACTTTGGTTGGGCTAAGTGACATTTAAAGGTCCCTTCCA
>WEIS01022152.1:0-24560 GCA_013389965.1 Todus mexicanus | reverse complement strand
GTGGCAATAACCACTCTGCCAGTTTTACCGTACCATATTGTGCACAGATCCTATGTTGTGTATTTAACCTCAAGGCTATTACCGTTATCCAGCTTAGCCAAACGAATGAAGTAGAAAAACATTTACAGTTGCTGGAAGATTAATCTTCTGAGTGATGCATGGATTTTAGAGAAAACGCCTTTGATTTATATAATGCTATACTAGGGGATATAATTTCAATTAGTAATTGCTAATTTTGACTTAGTGTGTGACATACTGGATATAGCAGGTTCATTATGGTTATATTATCTAATTTATTATGATACATATTTACTGAAATGGGAATATATATTAATCAATAGATACACTGATTAACTAGGGACTATTCACACTACTTTGCAACACTGGAACAACACAATCAAGCCAGTTACAGACATAGAGTATCATCAGATGCTGTGAATGATATATCTAATTCTGAATTCTACCCTGGAATAAATACAAAAAAAAAGAAAAGCAATGATTAGGAGGTTCAAAAATTAATATATCTGTTTTAACAGGCAGCATGTCAGATTTAGTAGCTAAGCTACTTTCCCAGAGAGTCCAATTCTTTGCCAAGTGTATGATTTATATATTTTCATATGAAACATATCACTCACCAAACAATTTCTTTCAGTATGCAATACATACATTCCACCTGTCAAGACCATTTTGATACTGTAATATATCCCATTGTCTTCTTTCAGGGGAATCCGTTTGTAATTCTTTACCTGCTTCCCGTGTCAGAACGACATCAATAGCATCTTTCATAAAGTTAGTCTCATGACAGCTACACAAAACCTTTACTCACTGCTTTGCATAAAGGAGTGTAAGCAGCTGAGCTGCCCTGGATGAACCAGGACCTGGTAACTCTTCCTCTCTTGCTCCGATCCTCGGCATGCCCCACACAGATGCTTGGCAGCATGGGAAGCTGCTAAAGAAATAAAGAGCTTTATCCAAAAAGACATTATTTCCCCTTAGTCTCTGATGAAAGGTGGGGGAACCTGTAAGACCAAAGCCAGCGGGACAGGACCTCTAACCCCTGCCAAGCCCTTGGAAGGCTGCTTGTGTTCTCATTCTACTGTTACACATAGAAAAACACGCACCAAGTTAATGTGGGAATAAAGGCTCAATTTGGCTCTTTGGTTTGAAAGACCTGCAAAGGTTCCTACAGGGCTCTGGCTGGCTTGCCAAAGTTTACATTCAGTGGCACTCTACTGCCTTGATGGACAGTGCTCCTGTGGTCCGTAAATAAAAACAGAGATCTGCGCCAAGGCAATGTGAGATCATCTAAGAATGATGCCTTGGCGCAGAGGCAAGAGAAGCATCCCCAGACACTCCCTCTTCCTTCCAGCTTGTGAATTATGTTACGCATATAAGTCAAAAGAGCAGGATATTCTCAGCTGTCAGATGGATGGAAACCAGCACCACCCACCGACAACTCCAGTCACACCAGTAAGGGAAGAGTCATCCCCTTTTGTCCTTCTTCCTCTATTGCTCTCCCAGAGCTGCATTTCTCAGGCTGTTTTCTGCTCAGGACTGTAAGGACTCAATGCCCCACAATCCCCAGACCTGTTTGTTTAACTGGTTCTCCGAAATTTTCACAACCTGCCTATACAGCACATTGTCTCTCTGAAATCCCAACAGTCATGAAACACGTCCTAATATCCATCTTGCATTTTCCTTGCTGCAAAATTTACAACTTTTTGTCTGGCTCTTATGGAGAGAGCGACAGGGGACAAGAGGGAAATAGTCCTGTCCCCTGTGGGATAGCTACTGTCACAGATGAGACTTTCCTGTCCTGAAGCTCTGTTTTGGCTCATAGATCTTTTTTTCTGACCTCTCCTCTTTCTTACTGCTCTCTTTCAGAATATCTCAGACTTGTCCACATCTTTCTCATTCCACATTGCACAAAACTGGAGGCAAAGTCAGACCTAGACCTTGTCAGTTTTAACTGAAACAAAACAGTAACGTTTTGTGACATAGATGAGATACACCCAACAGCACATCCCAGGATGACATAAGCCACAACGTGCCACGTTGTATATTTATTTTGTCAACTTGAACTACAGGTCTTCTGTAATTTTTATGTCTAGCAGCATTTCTCCATTTTGTGCTTGGGGGCTGATATATCACTTGATAGTCAACCTTAGCACATTATGGACAGCATTGGTGCATCCTACTATGAGAAAAAGGATGCCAATAAGGCAGCCAAGCTCCAAAATATGACCCAAATTGAGGTTCCTATACCCCATTCACTTGTCATCAACATCTTCACAGCATCAGAGCAGCAACCCTCATGCTTGTTTCTGTGGAGGGTGCTGTGGCTGACATGTGCACCCGGGTTATTTGGCCTGGGATGAGAGAGGAGAGCAGACATTTGGTTGACTGCTTGATAATAGACAACATGCAGAGAACGTACCGTGCTGAAAGGGGAAAGGGAATTGTCACCTGTAGATATCAGTGATTATAAATCATGTCAATGGCAGAGGGTTTCTGGCAGCTGAGACAAAAAAAAAGTACTTCCAGTTCAGCAAAAGTAATTGGAAAACTTGGGAGAAATACAGGAAAGGCCAAATGGCTTTTTGATTGCCAAACGCGAACTCCTCAACTCCTGTTTCCCAAACGAAATCTAAAGAACACAAAATGCATTAATCTACAGGATTTCCAGGGCCAAGTGCACCAGAAAAGCCACTATTTGCAGAGTAAGCAAAAGCACTGCTTAGCATATGAAGAGCATATGCAGCAGAGGAAAACAGAGCTTAATTCCAGCAAGAAAAACAAAACCAGCCCCAGAGTGTAGATTTGAAAACCATATGCAGCTTTCTAAGTAACCAGCCCAATTTTTCTGACATGTTGAGGGTTGACTAGTTCCCACTGAAATCAATAGGAGAATTTGATTGCTTGATACTGTTGAAAATCAGGCCAACTCTTCAGGAGCACAAGTAGGGGAGTGAAATGCCTGATTATGTCCCATTTGAAGTCTGAGCCTTGATACACAGCAATGCGCCTGCTGTTCAGAAATATGCCTCTCAACATGCACATCCTCTGCAAGGATGAAAGAGGAACCCTCCCTGTGACAATCAGACTGGGGACAGAAACCTTCTATGATTTCCACCACCACCATCACCCACTCCAACTCCCCTGAGAAAACTGAATATACTAGCTTCAATTACAGAAGAGGAAAAGCCCTATTATAGATGCTGCAGCACTTTATCTGACACTGTACGTTATATAACGCAGAGATAAAGAAATCAAAACTTAAATTTGCAGGAAAATAAAAGCCACGATGTATATATAACTGCAACCTGTCCTAATCTACTCACAGGCGGAAAGCAAACCAAGAGATGAGGCAAACAGGAGGTTAAATACAAGCCTCACAGAATATATTTCCCAATTTAAAAATCTTCCAGATATTTGCTCTGAAGCTTTATCTTTCTAGTGCTTGCTCTGGGCATGCTTTGATGAGCACTCTGTCTGGGTTTGGGGCAGGCCGTGTGCTCGGGCGTTGTTTCCTTTATTACTGTTCAGTGCCTAACGGCTGCATTGGAAACCGCATCGTGTCCTTCCATGAGCACCTTCCCACCTGATGCATGCTCTGGCATCTGTAAGTAGTGATTTACTGCTGAAGTACACACCAGAAGTGACTATATCCTTTCTAAATTCATAAATCCCAAGCAGGACAGTTTTCCTATTATGGCTGCAGTATTGTTTCAGTGGTGTAAGCTGCATTGCTCAAGGAGAGACAATAAATCGTGAGGCTGCAAAATCTGTTGTATTTATATATGAGGCTGCTCTTGGTCTCTGTTTCCTAGTCACAAATAAACTGAGATCTTTTGAGTTCGCCACAGGGATATTTATAGATTGCAAATGGTGACACATTAAATCAATTCGCTCCTATATTTTTCGCTGGGATATTTTATTGTTTCCTGCAAGGCAATGAATATTTTCCTCATCCTAGAGACTCTTTTCCATGTGGAGAAAGTCTGGATGAACTTAGGCTTTCTTCACACTGGTCCTTTATACTTTTTATATCTATCTATACACTGATTTATACATGTACAGCCATGCCTTTCCTGCAGCAGACAGAAGCAGCATGAGAAACTGGTTTTTTTAATTATATGACTTTTTTGTTTGTCCCTTTTCTTATACCTACTAATGCCTCTCCTTGAAGTTATTCATACAACATAATTACAGAAATCCCTATTATAGCCTTTATAATAATGATTAGTCAAAGCAAATTTTTTGAGAGTTTTTGCAGAACCATTGTATCTAGGATATGGTCCTGGCTCAGGACCAGAGATGTTAGACACAGTCTTGTCACAAAATGGAGATTTTCCCAAATCCAGTCACCACACAGTATGAACTGATACACAGCAGCTGCAGCCAGATGGTGATATTCTCTTCTCTGGTCCCCAAAAGTTAAATATCAATAGTTTTAGAGGACTACACTGGGGAACATCTCCCACTATAAAAATCATTGAAAGACATAACAAGAAAATTAAGCCCATGAAACTTACCCGAGCTGTGTGCCAGCTGAGTGAAGGAAACTTCTTTCTTTCTAAAACAAATCAACAAGTGTGCTGAGGGCTGGAGTCACTCTGTTAATTTAAAACCACCCAGAGAAGATAAAAACCAACAAAGAATGCATCAGGAGCTGACTTGATAGAAATAAATGAGTATCGTTTCTTCTTTTGTCTCCCACCAATTGTGTCTTTCAGTAGTGGACATTCAAAAGACAAGATCCATCTGCACACTGTATATACTTTGGCACACTGATGTAGTTGTCAGGTAGTGTGCATGGACTGGTCTCTGGTACTGTGGGACACAGGTTCTTGAAGAAAAGCAAAAATCCCAACTTCTGTTTCTTTAGTTTGTTCCATGGTGTGGCTATGCTGCCAACAGGGTATATCAGGATTTTCTGTAAGTTCAGTTCCATGCTGAGGAAGTTTTGCAACAATCCTCCTAACAGCAGCAGCATCAGTAAAGACTAATTCACTGGGTGCTGATGAAAAGCTAAAGTGTTTGGAAAATTAGGGTGTTTGTTTTGTTTTAATTCTTTATTCACATGCTCAAAATGGTAATAAAGATCCAGGATTTTTATTTTGTTCCATTAAAGTAAATGTATTAATGCTAAGAGACTTGAAACAAATTCTGCTTACTGATGAAATAGTTTTATGTTCAGATTACTAAAATAAGACAAATGGGTTGTTGAATGTAGTGCACCTTATACTTCTGCTTTGACTTATTTGCTACTTTTCTGCAGTAATTACTAAACCTTACCAATAATCCTGTAACAATCAGCAATCCTATTTCTACATGCACATTTTGGTGTTCAGATCTTGCCTTTTCTGTATATAGGCTTGAGCAGGGTATCTAAAGAGTATCTACAGCCTCAACACAGACACATCTGTTAAAAAAGAAGGTGAAAAGCACTGTAATTTCTCCCGCATCTGTCAAAATCAGAGCTCCACATTACACAGAACACCAGTGACAAGAGCAGGAGAAATATAGAGTGCAGTATGTGCTCAGGTTAAGTGAGAAGTGATTAACATGCTTTCCCAGTCACATTTTGACTGGTTTGAAGCTCTGGTAATCTTCTGGTATTTGATTAATCCTTTCATTTCTAGAGCAACGGTTGTAAAGATCAGAACTTAGACAGGACTACAAATGATGCAAGATTATCAGGTCTCTAACTCATCATATAAAGGATAAGCTGTTAAACACGTGTAGCGATGCAGGGGAATAAGAAAGCCTGAAGATACTGAACAGGTAGCAGCAGTACCCATCCAGGCTCCAGCAGTCATCATGCCACAGCAGTGGGGTGCAGAGGACTACCCTCACCTGGCCAGAGGCACCCAGCTCTGCACTGAGAACACAGCACCACGCCAGAAAGTAGAATAAAACTCTTCCCCACAGCAGGTGGTAAGGCCAAGGTTGTAGCACAGGACTGGGGCTCATGGTGGTGCTGCCTTTGCCAGTGCAGCAGGGGCACAGGTCACAGAGCCAGGCACAGACAGGTACACAGTCTCCTGTTGGGAGGCTCAGTTCTTCCTCCTGAAAACATTCTGAGTCCCAGGAACTGCCACCTACCCACTGTCCCGCTGCAACCACCTTCTTTCTGGCATGGCCCAGCACTCCCAATCAGCATCAGAAGCATCTAATGACAGCCATCCTTTTTGGCTTCCTGCTTCTCTTCTCACAGAAATGTGCAGGCAGCAGCGATTCAGCACCTCTGCTTTCCCTTCATCCTTGCCTTTCCATCTGTCAGAGGATCTCCAGCTGCAGCAGACAAAGATAGTAAATGCTAACCCCAAAAAGGGGCAGGCAAAGTGAATGCCATTTGTGTTTTGGACTGGCTTTTTAGCATTGTCCTTCACAAAGACAGTGCAGGCACCTTCAGGTCTGCTTCTAACTGCAGACCTAAACCCCCTAATCTCACCTCCTGATAGTCAAGTGAAATTGGCTACTCTGTAAAGCTTCAAAATGCAGCAATTAGATGGAACTCCCTTTTAAAGTCCCTACTAGCAACTGATCTCTGCAGGAAAAGTACTTGTATTTCACTCTCATTTTTCAGGTATTTGTAAAGTACAACAATAGAAGGCGGAAGTCACAGGTACCTTGTACCAAAAATACTTTGCACTTGTACTGTTGTGCTCAGCTCACATAGAACTTCCACGTTTAGATAAAAATGTTTTGATAAAGAGGCAAAATGATCTGTTGTAGGTTTACTGCTGAAAACCCAGGGACATGATAGAGCTGAGCCTCCTGCGCCGTAGTGCTGTGCTTAAAGAACAACCTCTCTGCTCAACGGATCAGGGAAAGGATGCTTTCCTCACGCTACCTCGAAGCAGCTGATTCGAACACCACCATATCTTTTCATACAGACAAGAAATTAGGTCAAAACTTTCTAGGAAATTTCTGCTGCCTATTTTAGAACACAGTTCAAAAGATCAAAGGAGAGAAATTCTATAGAAACCCGTATGCAATCTCATGTGGAAATGAAACATGAACAGGAAGAAATCTTGTGACTGAATACTGCTGAGCTGACATCCAGAGGCTTGCCTTTTTAAAAACCTCAGTACAGCCCTGCAGCAACAGAATGGAAGGCAAAGAAAGTGAGTAAACTTAAAACAACCCTTCTGTCAGCGGACACCCCAAGGATAGAAGCACCATTCATTTTGTTAACATTGTGGCATCATTTCTCCCTACTCCCATCTCCACCAGCAACTTGGCTGCAAAGAGCCACTTTAGCCTTTTACCAACAGTAACAAATCTTACCCAAGCAGTGGAGTTTTTATCAGTAGTTAGAGCTCCTCACTCATGTTTGGTATTAAAGTGTTCTTTCCTCTAAAGCACTATTTTGATTAGATGATCTCTTCCCTGAGAAAGAGGAAAAAAAGAAAAAGAAACACTTAGGGCCAGATTTTTAAAAAGCTATTAGGCTCCTGCTTAATTTAAATGCATAACAGCAGGAAGCTCAGCCTAATTCTCTACTTGAGCACACAGTCCCCTGATTTATACACACAAGTGGAATAGCTTTTGCAGATGCATATTTTGCCTCTTGCTTTATCTACCTTGTGTTTTAATAACTTACCTTTACTTATGATTCTCTTAATTTGGACTTAAATTACACAAACAATCATTTAGCACACAGATTGCATTGACCGATTTCCTCCAGTTACTTTGAAAATAGAGTTCATCGGACTCCTTTTATCTCAAGTCATATTATGGTGCAGGAGTTTTGGGCCAGGTCCACATTTGAGAGAGAAACCTAGGTCTTGTTGTGAGTCAGAGGGGGTGGAAAGAGCAGAGGCTTTAACTCCACACATCATTAACTCCTCCCAAACAGACAGAGGGAGCACAGAATTTCACAGTAAGAAAACTTTTATCACTGATATATCTTCTTGCAATTTCCATACTGATCCCTCCATAGGTTCCTTTGATTTATGAGGTCATTTGTCTGTTGATGATTGAATTAACTACTCTAGAAGAGCATTTCTGTCTCAGAGCAGGGAAGGCTTTTTTAACCCTTTTTTTTGTTAGCTACAGTTGAAACAAGTGATTGGACATGCAGCTCATCTCTCTATGATGGTCAAATCTCAAAACAGCCCAAACACAATTTTCTATAGAAGATTCAAAAGAAACAAAGATCTCCTTGATAACAAATAGTGGGGTTTTGCACAGAAAAGAATAGCAGGCTGCAGGATAGAATATTAGATAATAATTCCTAAGCATATATTTACTGCTGATTGTAATTAATACTGGAATGGAGTTCAGGCAGCATCACTTTCCAGAACATTTCCACCTGATCATGTAATTCTTCTTAAAAGGACACTGGAAAGTTAAGCTCCTATTTCAAAGGCATTCATTCCCTGATTTATTTTTTGAGGGTTCATAGCTCACTTCTCAAGGCCAAAACCCCACAGGCAGGGTTTCTATCAATTTTAGTTGGAGTTCTCACGCAATTAGAAGCTTCTGTAGAAAGTTTTATGATCACACCCAGAGCATGAGGTTTCAGCTTCTCCTGATGCACCAGTATTTCCAGATTTTATTGCAGTCCAAAGTGTCCATCGCAAGTTGGAATTAAAAACCAGTTTATTTCCAAAATTCCCTGTAAAGAAGACACAAATAAAAATGGTGAAAAATTCTTCCTCCCAGGGTAATACTGAGGTAACTTGAAACAGTAGCTTTTAATTTAATTGTTTATGCTTCTTATTTGACCTGACCATATGACACATCAGTGACAGTGCTACTTTCTAATGACAGTATAAAAATATTTCTTGGTAATGCATAACAGTTTTTCTGAGCTGAAAATAAAATGTAATGTTCATCTGCCTGCAATATTTAAAGTAAATAAAAATGAAATGCTCTATTGGGATTACACCATATGAGATAATTGGAAATGCTGATGTGATCTGACATGTAACAACCCACTTTGCTGGTAGTAGTAGGCTGTGAAATCATAGAAAAATAGAGAAGAAAAAATAATTAGTTTCATTAAGAAAAATGCAACTTTCTGTTCTGCATTTTGTCCCACACAACTTTTAGGGTTGTTAAGGAGGAGCCTTTTCACAAACTGCACTAATTAGTCAGCAAAGTAACAAAACCCTTTGCAGACGAAACTCAACTGAACCAAAATCTACCTGGCGGTTAGCTGATTCCTAGCTCTGCCTGTGTCAGTCACTCTTCAGTTTCTATCAGACAGCTCAAATCATAAAGTTTCGCAGCAACTTTGATGATGCTTTAGCTCCACCACACGCTAATGCTGAGGCCAAACTGGTGGCATTATCCTACAACCCTCCTGGGGTGAGAAACCCTCCTGGAGGCAGCTTAAATGTTGAGGGTAAGGAAACCAGGGTTACTGATGGACATGACAGTCTGTTGATGAGGACGGGCCCGGACCTGGTGCACTCTGCAGACTGGGTGGATCCAGCCCCTTGGACTGAATTGACCATGTCTGGCAGCTGAGGGCGCAACCAGGAGGATATTCAGTTGCTGAAGGAGCCTATTTGGACAGACAATCATTTCACACCTGCACTGACCAAAGGCTGCAGCACCATAGGAATAAATGTCCTCTCAGCCTGAGCTGACACTTCACAAGTAGCCAACAGCAGAGAAAACCGATTCAGAATATTTCTGCAGGGTAAAATGGCAATAGTATCTTTTTAAAACCACTGCATTCTCTCTCATGTCAGAGACATTTCATCAATGTTTTCTAAAAGCACAGAAAGTAATCTGGTTTGAAAAGCACCACATTAGTACATCCTGGCTTTCAAACATGCATTTCCCCAAAACAATCATTTTTATGCGCGCAGACACTTCAAAGGGAAAGATTAGAAGAAACAACACTTCTTATTCCTCCCCAGTTTTATCTATCATCTTCAACACCAAACGCAACTTCGCTTCAGTCAGCACTGTGAAAATGAGTATTATCTGCTGAGTAACATCATTATTTCATTAGCAGTTCCTCTTCATTTGGAAGCTCCTGATCAAGGCACTGCTCCTGCTGTCCTGGCTTAGACCCAGCCAGCAGCTAAGCACCATACAGCCACTCAGTCCCCTCCCCAGCAGGATGGGGAAGGAAAGGGAAATGGAAGAATAAAAGTGAGAAAATTCATGTGTTTTCACAAGAACAGGTTAATAGTTGAAATATAAGAATAATAATAGAAAAAATGTAATGGAAAGGGAAATAACAAAGAGAGAGAAATGAAATCCAAGACAGACAAGCGATGCAACTGAAAACAGGTCCCCCACTAACCAACCAATGTCCAGCCACTCCCTGAGCAGCAGACACAACCACTTTCCCTCCAATTTGATTGCTAAGCATGAGGTCCTATGATCTGGAACATATCTCTGATCAGCTAGGGGCAGCTGTCCCAGCTGTGTCCCCTCCCAACATCTTGTGAACCCCCAGCAGCCTCCTTGCTGGCACGGTGGTGTGAGGAGCAGAAAAAGTCTTGACTCGGTATAAGCGCTGCTCAGAAGTAACTAAAACAGCCCTGTGTTATCAACACTGCTTCCAGCACAAATCCAAAATACAGCCCCATACCTACTGCCATGAAGAAAATTATCTCTACCTCAGCCAAAACCAGCACACCCACCTTGAGCCTGGTTAGCGCGTTAGCCCTGGCAAGATCACAGCAAAAGGCATATGAGCGAAGATCCTCAGAAATGGAAATCACTTCATGAGCTTTCAATGCAAATAAGAAGAGGTCAGGCAAAATAAGCACCCACAGGAAACTAATCAATAAAATATAGCTCATTTTTATACAGCTTGATGCTCACGTGCATTTATTTCTAACATCCAAGGAAAACAGTTTGAAAACATCAGCCTAAGCAGCTGGTTTGCACTTTTCTTCCTCTCTGTGGTGGTACCTTTCAAGCACAGATATTTAGCAAACCAAAGGGATCTCAGATGGGTAACATTATTGCTTCAATCATTTCAGCAGAACTTCAAAATATTTTAGCTAACATCACAGTCCTATAGGCATCATTAACAGAAGTCTTTTACAGCCTGTTAGCCTATAAAATCTGACCAGACATTAGATATGAGGCTTTTAGAAACAATGACAATTTTTAAAATTTGGGAAAAAGAGACATTTGTGAGGCTGAGGGCAAACAGGCCCATATGGTGCTTTACTTCCAGTTTAGGACCCACATGAAACACAGAGAAAGGCGTTTTAAATTAGGACATTGAATAGGCCCAGTTTGCTTTAAAGATTTACAAATTTTGCAGCAAACCTGCCCAAAAGCAAAATTGTGTTCCTTGAATGGATGGAGGAAATTCAGGCTGCAGGCTCCTGCTCAGTCTGGAAGTGCAGGGAGGTACCAGAGCAGTGAACAGCAACACCACCGACCTGCAGGGCTTGCAGTTCCCTCCAAAGTCTGCAAGACTAAGAGAAAGAACTAGCTATAATTATGTGACTCCTTAAGAAATTGTGGTAATTAATTCACACCTAAATACAGATCGCTGACAGCTGACCCATAGCTATGTTAGAGCACAACCTAAGACATGGAATTCTCTTATACAGCTCAGATGCTTGCAAGTGAGGGTGTGCTGCTTAGGCTGCCCCTGCCCTTCCAGCAGCCTCTCCTCTCTCCCTCAATTCTCCTGTACAATTAAAAAGAATGACTGGACTGAAGCAGTGTCAGGGCATAGAGAGAAACCACTTTTGTGCTCTGCTAATAAGTCATGAGCCAACTTTCATGCAGGTGCACATGCAACTGTTAAAAAAGGAAAATAAGAGCAACATGCTGGCACAGCTCTCCTTTGGAGAGGTCACAAACCACTCTCCCTTCCAGCAGGAGAAAAATCATGCCAAGAGAAGGGGGCTTAACACCTGCAAAAACCTGACGGATCCTGATGTATACATAAGCACCTGTTTTCATGCACCAGATAATTGGGTCCTTGGGAAGCAAACTAAAAAGCTGAAGAAAATCTCTAAAATTCAGATTTTGTTTTAAGCCACTCGCTTTCCGCCAGCATTCATTTTATATAAGAGCAGTGACTGAACACAGATGTAATTGCAGTTGTCCTGTCAAGCAACTCTCCGTATTTCTTGGGCCCTATTCCTATCTAATGGGCATCATTTCCTAGAGATCACGGTGTCAGAGCACTAGCACTTTTTACTGTACTTTTTACTGTAATCTCTCTCCCTCTGTGCTTTTTTTTCTTATTTCACCTCTTCTTTCTCTCTGCATCTACTGAAATCTGTGTGAACACCTAAAAATATGTATGACTTGGCAGATCTACGCTGGGGCTCCTCACACATCAGCAGTCTGCCTAAGGCATTTTGTCCAAAAGCTGAACATCATTATAAGTTATCCAACTAGCTGATAAAATGTTACTTCATTTTTGGTTCCATGCATTGATTTCCCTCTTGATGTGACAGCCCAATCTCCCACTCACTCACTGTCAGTCGCTGTTTTCCGTTTGATGCTGACATTCAGTCTTTCCAATACACACCTTCCTTAGCATTAAATGTACACTTGTTATGGGTTTGGCATGCCGAAATTGCTCAGGAAAACTTCCTTTCTTTAGTTTAAAAATAATCTAAAATATTTCTTCATTAAGGTAATCGCTTCCCCTTGGAGAGTGACATCATGCCGTCTTCTATATGTATACTGTATATTGCAAACAAATACATTTATGTATATTTCTATTCATGTATTTTATGCCTTTTATACGTATAAAGCCAAAATATCACTGACCACATGCAGTCACTAATGGATCACTGAGAACCCATCAGAAGTCTCTGCTCAATTCTTCACCAAAGTCCCAGTAAGGTAAGTGCCTACCTACACCCTCAAAGTCTGTAAAATTCACTAGCAGACCTGGCCGGAAAGAGGCTTTCCCTCCTCAGCTAAACCACCCAGTGAGCTTAAGGCACGTATTTTTGTTGGGTTTCAAGCACGAGAACCAGGAAGCACTGCAAGCCACTTGCAGGTAATTGTATAATTGCATCTTAAAAGAAAATGAGCATTCATAGACTGCACACGGCACATGTGTGTGTTTGATTTGATGTTACAAGTCATTGCAGAAAACTGGGGATGTATAAAGCACTTGCATTTTGATTACCAGGGTTGACAGTGTTCTCTGCTTTGTAAAGTTGGTCTGATATGTTAAAGCATTATATTCAGACTTTTGGATTATGGCTTTACGGTTGGTGACTGAAGTTCCTTCCTCGAGTTTTTGAGATAGTCTGTCTTTCCACACTCCAGTTACCCAGCCCAATCATTCTCTGAATGGTTAAGGCTGTCCTGACTGTCTACACAAGATAAAGGTATGTGGATCTGAAGACTAGATTTAGCTTGGTTGCTGAGTTCAATTATCCACCACTGGGAAAGCACCAGGATCTCATGCTATCTTTAAAAAAACCCCACAAAACCACACAAACATTTTAAAGAAGGAGCAAGTGCTTCCACTCCCAGTGCCCATCTTGACACACCCTAAACCCCCCTGATTTTTCTGGGGAGTCAGTTTAAGATTGCTAATTCCTTTATATTCCATTTCCTAAGCTTTCTGTAACATTCAGAAATCTTACTCAAGGGGATAAGTAAATTGAACATTTTCTCATAATCTCATACATGCCCTAGGTAAGTTCTGATCACTCTCTGCTCCTTAAGGGCCACTTAACACATCCCAGCAATAACTCCTACACATCCTTTTCAAAATAGGGAGAGATAAAACAATGTAGTCATGCTCCACAGTGTTATGGTGAACAAATAGTAAGTATGCTTAGAAACAAGGGTTAAGGCAACTGGCAGATCTGGAGAGCACCTTTTGAGAACCATGTTACAAAACACCATTAAACAATGACTTGTCCCCACAATACCACTTTTCAACATCGCGATGTGAAACCACCATCAGAATTTTAGGCTGTGTCTTGGAAAATATGGAGGAATGTCCAAGACTTTCTGTTAATGGTTTGGAGGGTTTTGTTTTGTTGAGTTTTTTTAAGGTTCTGGAATCACTTAGCACTTAAAAAGTAATTGGTTAAAAGAAAAAAAGAATGAGGCCAGTTCCCCTGGTACAAACTTTTTGGAGTTTTGAAGACACAGCTATTTTGGACAGCTTGAATTTTGCATGTATGAGTGCATAAGCATTGCATAGCCCCTCGCTTGCCATTTCCAAATTATGTGATATGCTCAGTATTACTTGTGATGCCTGTAGCTACAGGTTGTCAAGAGAGAGGAAATGGCACCAGTCAGGCAAACAGAAAAAAAGTCAAATCCAATAGCAGTAACCTGCTATTATTGTCTTTCACTTACACAAAAACAAGCAAAGATGAGCACTGTGGCCAGACTACCAGGAGATATACTTCTTTAGAGACAGTGGGCAAGACAAGCAGAGAGCCCCCTGAGATGTCCTGCAGATCGGACTTCAATACAAAATAGCCTAACTATGTGACATTTGGCATGCTGAGAAAACCCAGGTTTTATAGGATTTTTCACAAGGATATCCTTCCTGTAGGGACACACAGGGTGAACAAGAGTTCCTGTCACAGCTCTTGGCAACCGAGTCCAGCAAAAGATGTGTTTGACAGCAAAAGAGATTTCTATCATGGCCCCCTCAGCCTGAGGAAAATCACAGTTTACATCTAAGACAAAGGACTGAAAGTCAGATTGCAAAAGAGATGGTATTCATAATTGTGAACAGATTTGAACAGAGCTCCATCTATATGGGCTGAGTACTTCTGAGTTTCTGACCACAAAACATAACACTAAACTTTTTTAAAAACTCTGATGCCTCAAGCCATGCTACAGCCTATATTAAAATATCTTTTTAATATTTCAAGGTTTTCTCAGAGTCAAGCTATTAAATGTGTAGACTGATTTCCTCAGAGCAAAATCCCTCCCCAAAAACCCAGACAGAATGTCAATCAAAACAGTTAATTACTAACCAAAAAGTCCTAGTAATTGACTGCATGTATTTTAATTTTATGAGATAGTGTTATCCTTATGAGAGCTCTCCAAGCTGAGGTTAGAGAACAATAGCTCCCTGAACACTGAAGTCATTTCCAAATCACAGCAGAGATGTTAGAGTTGAACTTGACCTCACTTGCTCCAATAAAAATTCAGGTTATGTCCAGAAAAATGAGTCAGAAATAGGTAACAAAAGGGGGTGACAACAACAAGAGGAGGAAAGTCTTTTTGAGGGGAATTTGCAAAAAGCTAGAGCTAGCCTTGGGCCTTTCATCAGAAATGGTCTCTAGGAGATAAACAGTTGAGCAAATTGCTAGCTACAAAATATCACTACAAAAGCATCTTAAAAGTGGTTATTGCACAGAATTCTTGCATATTCTTTCTTCCCTGCCCAGCAATAATTGGTTCCAAACTGGGAACAGTGTCAATGCAAGACCTCCACACTGGGTGACGGGTATTCTCACAAAGAACAGCAGTGCCCATTGTCAACATTTTTTCTCAAGTTTCACACTGGATTTCTTTCTAGAGGCCCTGCATTTATGTAAGAATCACCAGGAGGGTGTTTTAAAACTGCTATGAAGGCTCAGAGTTGTGGTGGAAATCTCTATAGTAGTAACACAGAATAAAAACCTGCATGGCCAACGCTGAAAACCCTAAGGCTGATTAAAAGGCTCCAGCAGCTTCTTGCTACAGAGGAACGCTGAGTTCAGCCCCTCCACATGCAGAGTCCCTACTCACCAGCACAGTGCTCCTGCTCTGAGCTCTGGCACTCAGCCCGATGTTAGCACTGGAAGGGGAGAGGATCTGCAAGAGCAATGCTGAGCTTCATGTGCCATATCCATCGCCTACAACACCAGCGTCAACTATCCATGATGCTATTTCAAGAGCCTGGCTGCAAAGCATTCCAAAGCTAAGAGGAAACTGCTATACTGAACCTAAATAAAGTCTGTTCCTTCAAAATTTAAAACTGGGATAGTCAAATGATGGCACTGCGTACCAAATGGAACAGTATGGATGTTCCAGTAATTGCTGCAGGAGAGGGAGTGAGGCTAGATAGTCTTAGCTTCAGCTGGTGGGTGCTGGCAGGCAGGTTTTCTCCTAATACAGAACTCACTTCCAGATATACCTGTGTGTCTCCTTCAGCTTCACCTTCCTTTTCTCACAGGTATTGTTTTAGAAGTATTTGAAGATAAGTATTTTTGCCAGAAAGTAAGCTAAGGAGATTTCAAATAACTCCTCCCCTCAAAAAGTCCCTGTAAATTACCTAAAGGCTGGATAAGCTGAAGCAGCTCTTACTAGAAGCAGCCTAATATCTTTAGATTTTTGCTAGTCACAGCATCAGGCAACTTGAAAATTCAGAAGTTGTTTATCCCCTCTTGGTTATGCTCTTTGATTCAGCATGTGTTTGGGTTTTTTTTAATTGTTTCCTTAACAATTTGACATATATTCATGAGTTAAAAATAGCAAACAGAGTGCATCTATCAGCAGCCTTTCCTAGAGAAAGGTGCATATACTAAACGTTTGAATTCTATGCAGTGATATGCCAGTGTACACCTTGCTGTCTGCTGGAATATCACTAATTTAGCCTGCTTTTTTTTTTACTTCCCTCTTTTATTGCAAACCAACTACTAAAGCATGACCATGTTTTACTATATGGGTGGCCCTTCTCTGTACTTGGTACATCACACCCCAAAAACATGGCTAAAAGGCTCAATAGAGACTGACAGTGTTGCCTGAACTGAGTGGAAAGCTTTGAAGTACTGCAAGATGTATTTCAGGTCTGAAAATTTGTCTCTGGAAATTTTAATGAAGTCTTTACATATAGATAATAAACTATTAATGGTCAGTGCTGATGTGATTGACATGTAGAGGTGTTCTCTGAACTGGACAGTTTCTCCAGCTGGAAACTCACAGTAATAAAATGTATACCTCTGCTTCGCGTCAGCAAGTGAAATGACCTAGGACTAGTAAGTGGCAGGTTTAATTACAGCTCAGTTACTTCATTAGAATGGCTGTTAATTTAAAATGGAAATAGAATCCATTCTCTTGGCTGCCCACCAGAAGCGTTCCCCACGAAAGGGCAGAAGCAGCAGCTCTCCCTATCAGCTCAGAAGATTGCTTGAATGATGCACAGGAGAAAACTAACACAAGAAAATGCAAAGGAGATCCTGTTTGTAGCTGGTACCACAACTGGATTTCATTAGGAAAAGATTGTCAAGAATATTTTAAACTCCCAAGAAAATTTTAAGCAAAAGTAAAACATCTTAGACTACACACTTGAAACTTTGTTGGCAATTCTGCTAGCTCACTATGCCACCCTAGTGGCTTTACAGGTGATGTTGTTCTGTACTCTGTGTCAGTATTCTCCTTTATGACCAAGTAATATATTTTAGGCAATAAAGCAGGTAATAGTTTCCCTCCGTGGGCAGAGTATTTATACAGAGCTCCACATAACAGTTTACTGCAGGATGTACAATTCGGGCATGGACACTTGCTCACAGAGGAGCCTGAAGGCAGAGACAGATCCCACTGATGTCTCAGAGATGCTCTGCTTCTGCTCTGGCAGCATAGCCAAAGTTTTCAAGCTTTTGATGAAAACAACATACCCAGAAAAAGGATGGGGATGAAACCCTAATGAAATTCTATTGAAGTTACATAAGATTATTGGGGGTGGGGGGGACACGGGACACAGAGAGAAGGACATTTTTCACCAGAAGATTTTGAAACAACAGCATCTAGCAAGTTACATGTTTCATATGATGTAGCCAGTCACTTATTTGAGGATCTATTATTTTCTCTACTTTCTGGACAGGCAAAAGAAAGAAAGGCAAACCTGTAACTTCTTTCCCACCTGTGATGCTGTCTATGTTACACCTGATCAAACAAGAATGCTGCTTATACAGTACCTTTGTTCAAAAATGGGATACTCCAGCTCTCTCCACCTGCCCAGAAAATCCCTAAAAGTTATTAAGCAATCTGCTGTAAAGTAAAACATAGGAAAAAAAATGTCCTCATTTGTCTTCACATCTACATAGAGTTTATGTTGACAGGCAATGCCTAAGACCACATTTCAGTGTGGCCAGAACTCTACCACACTGGGGTGATCACTACCCATGAATCTTGGATCTCTTCCTACATGTTTCCCACTTGCTGAAAAAGCCTCAGGTTCTGAAAATGAAGGCAGAGATCTCACAGAGATGAGCTTCACTCACTGCCCAGCCAGGACTGGTTCCCTGATTCATCCGACACATGCAGCAAAGGAGTAGAGATGCCGCAGAGCAAATAGCAGTGATTACAGAGCAAGGCTATCGGAGGATAATCACTGTCTGCCAGCTCAGTGAGGAATGTGCAATTCAGGAAATAAAAAGACATAATTATTCACATAACTGTTCGTACACACAGCTACATTCTGCTACACTGAAACACATACGAAAACAGTTGAGTGCTCCAACCTTTCTCAAATAAGACAGAGGCTGCAGGAAAAGAGTGACTCGATTACCCAAAGGTAGCACTTGGCAGGGTTGAGCCTCCAATCAGAGGGATTACACAGTCAGGAGAAAAGTGGTGTAGCAAAGAGAAACAAAATGAAAGGAGACAGAGATGAAATAAGATTCTCTTATTGATTTGCACTGAAGATGAATTACTTGGTTATCGCTGCAGTTGTAAATGAAAGCCATGCCAAAGGGGTGTAACTTCTAAAGGAAAATGAATTAAATACATTTTCTTCTTTGCTTTGTGTAGAGAATGTGCCTGACTTCAGAACACCACTGTAGCAGAAGCTGAAAAACAAATAAAACAAATGTGTCCTGCACAGGGAGAAGCAACTTGAAGTTGTGTGTTTAGCAATGAGTTCAAAGCAGTCCTATGAGTAGAATCATACACTTCTCACACCTAAGGGCATAGCAAGAGGATTTCCAACAGAAACCAGCAAACTTGACATCTCAAAGTCCAGACTGTCAGCAAGTGTACTGAACCTCCTCCTCACACAAAAAATGTGCCCTGGAGAACTGCAAGCCTAACACCCAAAGGTGAGCCACGTGTGTAAGATTGTAACTCCAATCTCTGAAATCATGGACAGGCTCTGCAGGCTGGAAGAGGAAAGACTGAAAGGAAAACAACTTCCAGTGTTCTGCAGCATCCGCTGGGCCAGCACCACGGAAAGATTCCCACCTCTCATGTTCTTGACTTGTTCTTCACACCAGTGCTGCATCAAAGCGCTCTGGCAATGCTACTCTGCTTTGTCATTGCTACTTCATATTTTTTCATAAACGAAGCCAGATCCTTTAGTGATTGTGAGTCCAACTTACAAAATGTATTGTACACTCACAAATGATCTGAAAACCTATGTTGGTTTTGGTGTCGATTAGATTTCCTATGGCTGAGAGTGAAAGCCCAGTTGATGTGGTATGCAGGGAGTCCCCTCTCCAATAGAAAAGAAGTTTCTAACCCAGAACTACAAGATAATGGACTTCAAAGCTGTGGGGTTATGCACTGAAAACCTGTCACTGGTGCAGGACTGAAACCTGCTTATCTTGGCCTTTCACATGGTGTAGTTTGACAGGGCCCATAGCACATCGAAAGGGAAGGAAATGGAACTGCATCTAACTGCACTGAATTTATTTACTTATTTTTAAATAGTGGCAGAAGTTACTCTCTTCAGCTCAGGAGCGGTCCCTGTAGAAGTGGATTAGTACATGGAGCACAGCAGGTGGTAGAAAGTAAAATCCTTTACAAGGTTTGCCCATGCTGGTCAGAAATATATTTGTAAGTTGAAGAAATCATTACACTCCTGAGAGTCCTTGGGTAGGAAATGAGTTTATCATTTGCTAGCAAATGATTTTGACCTTTCTGGCAAAGGTTAGAGGACAAAGATATATTAACTGGAGTAATTTAAGTCAAGTGTAAAGCAACAAAGAGTTACATGGCCTTGGGGAAGAGTCTGAAATCTTAGCTGCTGAAGATGTTTCAGCATTTGGTGGGGTTTACTATTTCAGGATCAAAATTATTATCGTAAATTTCTGGAGTTTGACCTGGATGGTACCGGAACAATTTAAATCTCTTAATACAGTTTATTGCCCACTTCATCTGTCACTTGGTACCTATAGCACAACTCTGCACCAGGCTGCCAGGGCTCTGTTGTCAGCTCTAATGCAGATCATCTTTGTGGTCACAGAGACAGCACTTATTCTCCATGGGTGTAACTGCAGTTGTAGTTGTTGGGGCCACACAGCATCATCCATTAAGGTTTGTGAAGAATTCAGCTCCTCAGGCAGCTGGATGAAGTATGTCAGATAGAAATATCTGAATAGATTCCTCACTTTCTCCTTGTAATTTAAACAAGCAGGAACTCCTACAGTGACCTCCTGCCACCTGCATATCTCACTTGCACATGCAGACAACTTGTGCTTCCAGACCAGGATAAGGCAGCTCAAGCAGAGCTGAGAGCCTGGTCCAAGCATGTACCCTGCCCTGTGCACAGCCCACTACGCACCCCCTACCTGCTCCCCCCAGTCAAAGTCCCAAGGATCTTTGATAATAAGAAAATAAAACCCCAGAACTCCCTCACTACAAGCCTTTCCCTAGGCCTTGCTTCCTCATTTCTGCCCCTCTCCTTCTAAACCCAAATAATTCTAGATGTATTAGGAAACATATACAAACAGATTTCTACCTGACTTCTCCAATAGTTAAGGTCTGGACAGATCAGAAGATATTATTACTCAAATGATCAAGAGTTTGCTTCCTAATTTTATCATGACTTGGTCCTTCCCTTATGATTTTGCTACAACATAAGACAACAACTTCTGATTGAAATACACTTTACAATAATATCCAGGATAAGAGCTTGCTGAAGCAATACTTTATTACTCTAAAACTGTATAACTGCTTTTTCAAATCTCAGATAGAAAGCAAAAATCCCTGTTGTTCTCAGATGCCTTGAACTTTGGTAATTCTCCATGTGCTACCCAGATTATTGCTCCTTACGTCAGGCCTGTCAGATGAACATGTGTAGTCCTCTACTCTCACTCTGAAACATAATGAAAACCAGCTTATCTCATACCTGTTTCTAAAAGATCTCAGGTACCTCAGGTTATCCAGGACTGGCTCTACTTTCTGCCGCTAAATTAATGTTTGGGAGAAGAAAAATAAGATTTGAGAGATGCAAATATCATTATTGAAAACAACCAGTTAGGGAGTTAACCCAGTGTCACATGCTGACAATGTTTGAAGGCAATGCCCAGGAAAGCTAAATGTTCAGTCCTGCTAACGTGGTTTTAGAGGTTACCTAGAAATAACAAAGTCAGAAACAGAAGCTTGGGAATAGGATGACTCAACATTTACCCAAAATGTCAGCTAGCCAAGCCAGAGAAACATTTCTTCCTAATGTTGAAAAAAATCCATCCCAGGGCAGGAGGTTGTGTGCTATTATTTTAAAAGCAGCCTAAGTTCTCCCATAGTTTTCACCTGAATGATTTTCTTGTCAGGGTGGACTCACAAAATGAAACAGGACAGTAAGTGCCTTCTAACCAACACAATAAGGACATGTACACAGAATATGGAAAACTCAAATAATTCATTCTCTGCCCAATTCACAACACAGATTTGAAACAAGTCTTCCCTTTTCTGGAAGGTGCTTTTGCTACAGAACATCCTCCTGGTGAGCATGAAATGTTTCCAGAGAAGCCCCAAGAAGTGAATCTTCTGGGGCCACTGCTCTGCAGCCAAGGGAAGCAGGAAAATAAAGTTTCAGGACCTCTCTTCCAAGGTGGCATGAAAGGCTCAGCCTCTCTGCCTTAAGTTCATCCAGTTTGTAACAGACTATTGCTGCTGAGCTGGCAAGAAGCGAAAGTCTCCCTGGCCTGATTACAGCATCTACTTAACAGGGGGGTATCAAGGTATCAGTTCTGCACTCATAAATATTTAAGTTCTTTAGACAAACTAGAATAGCGCTAATAATAGACTGAGATAAACCCTACAGCCTCTGCCATGGTGGCTTGAACATTGGCTGCTGAGGTCCTGTAGGTAGGAATTTGTGACAACTTCAGCAAAGGCCATCACCACAAATACAGTACCTGAGGAAGAGAGGTACCTGCACTGCCTCCCGCTTCTCTCCCACATGGCTCTGGATCCACCTCTTCATTTCCTTTGTTCCTCCAATATCATAAATATGTTTTAAAATAGGAATGACTATTTTCCAGACTGAGTCAAGGATTAGATTCAAATTAAATTCTACGTTGTTTTTTAACGTAATGAAAAGTAGTATTAGTTAAAATTCAGACAAAATGGACTTTTTCTTTCCAGCAATCAGAGAGGTTCACATGGCAATAACTCATACATCCTGAGACTATGGAGAACAAGGACAAAAAGGAAAATATTCTAATAATAGTAAAAATATTTACAGTTTAAAACAACTTTCCCATCTCAGTGTTATTCATGTTTTGTCTCAGGGAATGAAACTGGTGCACCACTCACTAACTCAAACTGAAGTCCACAACAGGAGACAGCCATGAATCAAATGCTGCAGATCATGCTGCCCTTAATACCATTTGTCAGTGCTCAAAGAATTTTTTGTAGTCAAATATGAGTTGAAGCACAAACTACATTTTGTGAGATACTATCATCACTCTTTTGAAAGTTCACAGATTGAAAACCCCTGGGTTTTTTCTATGACAAAGTAACTTCCTCAGAACCATGTGTTAAATCACAGTTTTAGTCTAAAGAAAACTCCAGCTTGCATTCAAGGAAATACCAAGTGGAAAATGAAGAGGTTTCAAGAACTGCAGCAAGATATTGTCAAACATTTCTCTGTGCTGGGCTATTTTAGCATTCGGTATTATCCAAGGACACTTACTTTTCCTCTAGTCATCTAAAAATTGAGGTTGGATAGCCTATTGAAAGATTGGGCCCTGATGTTACCATGGCCCCAATTAACTTTTTAAAAAATATTTTGAGTTGAGACAAAAAAATCACAGGTAGCATCTTTTCCTTGTGATCTCTGCAGCAGCCACAATAATCACAGCCCCCTCAGCAGCTGCCTCTGACAATGGCCTTCACCTTCTCCCAGAGACCATGAGCCCATTGCTCATCCAGATGCTCCTCCTTATGTGCTTTCGTGCAACAAGCGGCTTCCTTGGGCTGGGCAGGACGGCCGTTACAAAGAGCTATGAAAGAGCCTGAGATCATTGTTTTTAAAGACAGAGGGAAGTCAGGAGTCACACAGTTTAGCTATAGCACAAAAGAACACAAAACTAACAACCTGCTAGAAATTATGAATGCTGTGCTCCAGTTGGGAGTGTACCTTCCTTCCCTCCAAAGAAACAGCCCCTTTCTGTCTACCCTTAACTTCTGAACAGCCATCTGGATGCAAATCCACGATTCGCTTACTGGCTTAGTTATAATTACCCTGAAACTTGCTGACAATTACTGCATCGGCAGCTCGATGCGACTCACAATCAAAAAGAGCTGAACTGCCCTCTCCTGGGAGCAGTGCAATCAGCAGGGCAGCCTCGAACAGACAAATGCATCATTAGCAGGTGGAGAAAGCTGTTGAAATGGGAAATGAATGCATCAGGCAGCCTCCTCCAGATGGACTGCCCAGCTTTTCAATTTACAGTTTCACGAAAATTGGACTTTGTGTTTTGGATTCAACTTGAACAGCATTTTTTCTACAGTCTTCAGAAATAGGTCTTTTTGCATCAATTTCTTCCCACGTTTACACTGATAGGAACCTACACGTATTTTTAGATTCAATCAATAGGGCAAAGATTAAGCGAATGCTGTGCCAAACACGAGCTCACAGAGGAGTTTAGTAAGACTGACATAGCACAGCCTGAGCAGGTAACTGGTACTGTATGTAGCAGAAGCTTGTTTGCACTTAGGATTTTTCCAAATCTCCTGTTAATTTACTAGAAAGAAAAAGGGTCCCAGGTCTGTAAGTGATGAGGGAGAGTAAATCAGCCTGCAGATATTACCCAAAACACACTGAAAACTCATTGAAACCCATCCAAAACAAAAAGCACTTTAATTGTTACGTGTTTTTATGATACCAGACTTGAGGCAAAGGTCCTGTAGCTGGGGGATGTATTAGTGACAGTATCATACAACTTCAGACATCATCAACCTGCCCGTTCAGGTTCCTGCTCTCCATTCATGAGACAGTAGCATAGAAGAAAGTGAAGAGTTAGTTTACAAATGCTTCAGGATATATATACACACATATATATAGGCTGGATTTTTAAAAAAAATATATATAATGTATTTAAATTAGTTCTAGTGTCAAGAAGCTGGAGTTGCCAGGAACATCTCTCCAGTAAGTTACTGATAGAAATCCTAAGGTGGGTGATTTCTGCAATTTAAAGAATGGGAAATGATAGTCATTATGCTAATTAGGAAAAGTTCTAGGGAAAATATCTAAAGCAAAGCCCGTCAGGAATTAGATGGGTTTGTGCTTTTGAGATTGAAAATAAAATAATTTTTTTTTAAATAAATTGCTTACTATAGCCTCAGATGGTTTTGTTTCTTGGGGCATTATTTTGTTTTGTTTTCAAAACAAAGGTACATTTCTCCAATAACTTGTTCTTCTGCAGACACTTGAGGTAAGCATGATCAGGTGAGCCATT